>KK117294.1:0-15702 GCA_000611955.2 Stegodyphus mimosarum | reverse complement strand
AAAAAACAAAAAAAAAAAAAAAAAAAAAATCAGTCTAATATTTTACATTTATTCAGTGAGTTATACAAATTAATTAAGATATACTCTTAACATAAAGCTTTAAACTTACTTATTAGATAATACAGGAATTCATTTAACTTCTTTTTCAATTCATATTTAATCTATATATTCTCCTAAAGCAAATACTTTGCTCCTAGCTTCCATCGCCAATAACAATAGTTACTAAATGCTTTTTTTTTGCCCTACGATATATTTTTTGTCTTTCAATAGAAATCACGTTACGGAATGAAAGGAAAACTACATAAACATGTGTTGTAATTTTCCTTCTTAAAGGTAAAGATCATTTTAATTTTTTACCATACCAAGATTTATTGACATACGACCACATTTCAGCTCGGATTTCGAGTTTCAGCTCGACGTTTGAGAATGAAATACAATTTTCACAAATCAATGTAACTTTATAATGTTTTAAAAATAACTTTTCGTAAAACATTCACGTTCCAAAAATTACCTAAAACTTTTGTCATTTAGTTTGTTTATTTATTTATTTATTTTGCCGAATTGAGTCATGTAGTAGGATAACAGAAATATAAAGTTTTTTTTTTTTCCAGCCCAGACGACGTTAGCCCAGAAAGGCTATTAATTTCGTTCTGACATTTTGCTTTCATCCACTATAAACGTTGGTTCACTTTTCAAATTACTGCCACCAAATATTATAACCTTGTATTATATTTAAAGAAATTCAATAATGAAGAATCTGTATAAATGTATGTATGTTTCTCGCATTGTAATAAAACAACGGTACCCATAGGGATCAAATTTTGAATAATGTACGTTTCCACCTAAATATGGCCATCTAGAAGTCCAAATTTGGAATTCCGAATTTCTTTTATTATCTATTCCATGTTTTGTAAAATTTTAACGAATTTTGTATTAACAAGCTCAACCATTTTAAAGCGAGCAATGGCAACACTGTACGGAAAAAAAATATAACATTTTTTAACGATTTAAGCCAATCGAAAATTATCATTGAATTTCATTGAAATTTTCATTGAATTTTGATTGAATTTAAATTCAATGATATATTGAAATTTTCATTGAATAAATTAATTTAATTGTATGACTAGTTTTTACGTAATGTATCAAAATACGAATTTATATGAAAAATCTGAAAATTAGGAAGAAAGAAATGCATGCGTACTATTGGGCCCATGGACGTCAGAATAGATAACCTCCATGATTGGGCCCACTATGGCGGCGGAAGTGACGTCAGTGGTCATGTGACCTGACTTTCCAGAATTTTATTGAGTGGCTTTGGAGTGGGAGTGTTCGTCTGGAACGTCTAAATACATTGATATTATTTTCAAAATTTTTGGCTTTGTTTGGTGGCAACAAGAATTTTATCGAAAGTTCCGTTTTAATTTTGAGGCATCGACGATTTTACCGTGAATAACGTGTTTGCAGATTACCCTTTTAATCTAATTACTTTTATCGAATATTTGTTTATTTAATGTTAATTTATTCTTAATTGTCTGAAACTAGTATGTATTTTCATTACAATAATTGCTTAATTACCGAAAAGTGTTTTAATCTTGAATCTTCTTTTAGCTTACACCATTTTGAATCACATGGCCTTTATCCGCCATCTTGAATGATTCACTCCCGCTGCCATTTTGCTTTGGCCACGTGTCTCGAAGTCTTGTGCAATGATTGCATGCCCCTTTATTGAGAAAGAGAGCTTCAAAAATACCAGACCTAAACCCGTCACCTATGGATCACCAGTCATGCTCTTTAACAACTCAGCCATAATTTTGTTCGCTTTTTTTTGCTTAGATTATATATAAAAACATACAAAGCGTACTAAAAGCGTCCTACAAACCACTGAGAAACCTATAAAGCTTTCAGTGAAGTTATCGGCACAAAAGGAGCAGTTTTAAATGAAATCCTAATGGGAAAATAAAATAAAACAGATCAAATATTACTTTTACATTCTTTTTTTTTAATTTTCTTGTGCTGACTCATTTGTTCATCTGGAGTGATATTTTTTGTACTCTATTTTTTTTATTTTTTTCAAACAAATGATTTTTTTTACTGATCTACTTTTTTTTCTTTCACTTCGATAATTTCATTTCTAACCGGAGTATTTAAAATTATTTCTCACTTACAATGACTTGAAGTGATAATTTAAAAGTTTTATTTTTTGCTTCTGGCTCCACCTAGGCTACGTTAAAATCTGCTAGACGTCTTTTTTAGATTTTTTTTCTTTTTAACTTTTTGAGTTGATAAAAGTAACATTTATTTCCACAAATTATGTTTTTTTTTAAAGAACGGTAAAATTTAATTTTTTAACTTTTCTTCCTATTTTGTAAAATATTTTATAAAAAGTTCTTATTTTTCGATTAATTATCTTTATTTTCTTTCTTAAAAAATATAACTTTTTATTTTAAAGTTTCGTGATACTTTTCATGCAAGATTTCAGATTTTACGTCTCTGTTTCCCCTCTCCCCTTATTTTAAATATTTATCAATGCTTCATTTCTGTTCCACTAAAAGTAAACTTAGACATATTCTCTATCTATGAAATTTAAGTTGGAATTTATATGAATATCAATTCACTCTAGACGACTTTATGGATATTATTTTCTGTAACTTAAATTGACTTAAACCATTACATATAATATTCAGTATATACAGTTTAAATGAAGTACTTGGGTGTTCGAAACCTATGAATGAGCTCGCTACATGGGTGCTTTCGGAGTTTTCCGCATGTATAAGTGTATATGAGGCAGGTCCCCTTAGAAAGCCTTCCACGAAGGCATTCCTTTTCTTTGGCAGATAACCCTAGTGTGCTTTGCCCTAATCTAATAAACTTAACCAAGATGAAATACATAACTAAAATATTACATTTCTTCTTACTTATTCTTTAATTGGCAACATTCACAACTTTCTCTTCTAATGTATAACTGAAGTGTAGGGATTATTTTAATTTTCTAATAGTTATTTTTAGTTTTGAAACACTTTCTTTTAAATTTCTCTTTTCCACTTACAACTCCCTGCCGGAATGAAATTTAACTATCGCGTTTTATGTAGATGAAGTAGAACCAATATTTAATGGGAAGTTCAGTCAGTTTCGCAGAAGAGCTCAGAGTTCTCAGTAGAGTGTGTTCTGCCTTCGGGCCACATCGTTGCTTTAAGCCTATCTTACTGCGTTCGGCCGTAGTCTTCGTGCCTGTTAGCATTCGCCAGTAAGATTTAATTAATGGCCAATTCGGTTAGTTATTTCTGCACAGCTTCGGCTAAGTTTGAATTATTTAGAATTAATTTAGTTTCTTATTTTATATCTTAAGCCCAATTGGAAGCTTTCCTGTAAGACCGAAAGGAGCTGACTGCTTTATTTCTGTGAGTGAATAAAAGGTTATTTTAAACCATCTTTGGACTTACCTTTTATAGTTTCAAGAAGACCAACGAATAGTCATTACACTCTTCAATAACGTTATAGCAGCCGAGGACCGTAAATTAACTAGTATTTTATAACTGATTATACTTTTACAACACTATGCAAAACATCCCGGATTCCCTTTAACACATCTTACTTTTATCCAAAGATTATCCAAGCAAAATGTATGCAAATCATTATGGGTTATCTTATACACATCTCACTATTATTTAAAGGATTCACCAAACTATATCCATACAAAACATCGCGAATTCTCTTTTATGCATCTTAATATCATTCATATATTATAAATACCAGATTATGAATGTGACTTTTGTGTTTTTTTTTAGTTTCTATTTCAACATTTTTATTCCTATTAATGCTTATAGTAAACTTGTGTAACTTTAATTTCGCTTTTAAAACATATTCAACTTACATTTCTAATTCCGTTTGTGCCAAAGTAAATGCGGACTGTAGGAAGATTTCTTTATTGTAAGATTACTGACTTTGTAAAAAATTCTTCTAATCAGGAATCATAAATGTTTTATGGAATAAAATCAATTTAAGCAAAGCATGTGGATTTCTACCAGTTTAGTTGAAATATATGCAAAAAAGTATCAATTTTCTCATTTTTTAAGCTCTAGGCTTTTATGCAAATATACCCAGAACACTATATTTTTAAAGAGAAAGATTGATTTATATTAGTAACATATATCATGTTAACTCTTTATGACTCTTTACAAAAACATCTTGGATTTTCTTTTGTACATCCTCTCGTTAAGCGTTATACATACACTAAAATTTAATACCCGTCTTCGCAAATATTCTTAACATGATGACATCATGGGATTCAAAGCCTCATAACAATAATGGCATTCGAGCTTATTGCAATTTTCACTTTTATAACAAGATACACTTTGAGATGGATTACTTTTTAACTATACAAAAAATTTGCAAGCTGTACAGTTATTATTCATGTTCGAATTATAGGCAGATCTGAAAATAAAAACTGAAAAAAATAAAACTAAAATTCAGATGAAATTAGTGTTCAGGCATGGAAATGGAAGTTTTGTCTTTCTCCCCAACTTAGAACATTTTTTTTTCAGTCAGCATAATCATTATTTCCTATGAGTCTCAAAGCATTTTTAACTCTTTCAATCTAAATAAGCTAACAGATATGCATTGGATCTTACAGCTGTTTGAGAATATTTGAATTTACCATGAATACCTGGCATAGCAAATAAAATCATGCATAAGTATCATAACTGAAAAAAATTGATTTTAATTCCATATAGTGATCAAACATAGTAACTAATTTAAAATTCTTAATACATAGTAGCTAATTTAAATACTAAATTATAATTTTTTTATCATTTAATTTAAAAAAGACTATATTTTCAAGAAACATTATTTGAATTAGTCAATAGAGCGATACAAATACACTGATGTTCATAAATTAAGGATAATTCGGAGTCACGCGGAAATCGAACTTTAAAATAAATACATCACCTGCAAAATCACTACACACATCTTCAAGAATCATATGCAAATTTCAGGAAGTCAACAGATGACACTGATGGTACGTCACAATGACGAGAGTTGTAAGAGAGTGATATATAAGGAATACAGGCAAAGACATAAAATTGTTCACAGGCGCTTTATAAGCATTTCAGTGCAATAACCGAATAGTTATGACACAAAGGACGCATTTGGATGATTTTTTACGTGGTAGAATTATCGGCTGTCTGGAATGTGGGCGGACCCAACTGGAAGTATCAGACGACCTTGGAATTGCCCAGAGTGTTATCTCCAGGCTTTGGCAATGATTCCAAAATGATGGTAATGTGAGTAGACGTTACAGCACAGGTCGCCCCAGAGTTACAACGCCGAATGAGGACCGGTATTTGACAGTTACTGCCAAAAGAAACAGGCGGAACACAGCCTCAGACCTGTCTCGTCAGCTCTCTTCAGCCACTGGTACGACAATTTCAAGGCAGACCGCGTAGAGACGCTTAGGGCAGATTGGTCTATATGCTCGTAGACCTGTCAGATGCGTTCCACTTACTGCAACTCACTGTCGCCTGCGGTTAGCCTGGAGTAGTGAGCATGCATTGTGGACACCGCAACAGTGGGCTTGTGTGATGTTTTCCGACGAGTCCAGGTCTGATTGTCGTCAGACTTTCATATGGAGAGCTCCAGGTACCCGTTACCACCAAGAAAACATCATTGAATGGCACAGTTACGGTGGTGCAGGAGTGCTCGTTTGGGGTGGAATTATTCTGGGATCCAGAACTGACTTGCATGTTCAAATTGGAACCATGACAAGCCAAATCTATCAGAACGTCATTCTGGAACAACATTTACGTTTGTTTCGGGGCGCCATGGGCGCACAATTTGTGTTTATGGATGACAACGCCCGTCCTCACCGTGCAAACATCGTAAGCGAATGCCTTCAATCGGAGGATATCACCCGTATGGACTGGCCAGCATTCTCATCGGACTTAAATCCAGTAGAGCACGTGTGAAACCTGCTTGGTTGACGAGTTGCAGCCCGTCAACCTCCTCCTACATGTTTACCGGAACTTCGGAGAGCATTGCTTTTTGAGTGGTGTAATATTCCAGAAGATCAGATCGATAATTTGATACTCAGCATGCCTAGGCGTTGTACGGACTGTATTGCATCGTCTGGGAGACATACAATGTATTAACAATTATACCAACCATGTAATATTGGTTTTTTGTAAATAGGTTTTTTTTTGTCATTTGCTCCAGGGAGGAAAAATTGCTATTTTTTTAATAATATCAAACATATAGCATCTTTTTCTGCTCTTTACCTTTTGTTTAATAAATAAGCTTTACAAATAAGTCAAATTTGTTTTGCTTCTAACTCTTCCTTTGCCTGATTTTGCATTATCCTTAATTTATAAACATGAGTGTATATGACATTTAATTTATCTTGACTTTCATACACAATGAGTAAATGAGACATTTCACAAAGTATGAAACACATTTTCCCTCTAAAAGGATTGTGTTCTTACTTCTTAAGAAAAAAGGAGGATGTGGAGTTATAGTATAACTGCTTGGAATTGCTCGTTGTTGATATTTCTCCTTTCCCACACATTGATCATAATACACTCATACTTCAAAGTCAATATATATGTTTTCAAACAAGCATGCTTCACAAATTCAAGAAAAGATATGAACTTAATTAGTAATGACCGCAAGGGCCAAGGACATGCATTCGTAGTGGATATTATAGGGAAGCTTTGCGTATTCTCGTTACACACGGACTGCACCATATATTTCAATTTAAAAAGCAGGCAAATTAATTCCTGTATAGCTCAGAATTTGCCCACACTAGTTTGTAAACTAAATTATCAAAATAGTTCGGATGAATAAGGCAAGCCTGCAGTATCCACCGGAAAACTTCTTTCTAAGCCTTCTTTTCAAGAGTAACTGTGAAATGTAAAAATGTGAGATTTCCTCAAAATGTAAGCAGTCAAGTATATAAAACACAAACAAGAAAGGACTTTTTTTCCATGTATATGTTCCGAATCTGAGAGTTACCTTAACCAATTTCACGAACTTCGTATAAAAAAATAATAAAATATTTTAAATCTTGTTATCGTTTAAAACACATTGTTTATACTATAAGCGTCGCTTTTGATAATTGTTTTCTACACAGATTCATAAATCAGAGTGGCTGCACATTTAAAAAAAAACAAATCAACAGCGAAATGTTTTACACGACAGCGGAATATACCAAAGAAAGCGAATGCTATAAATTACTTTTAGCTGATATTTCACGAATTTGAAGACAGCTACCAAACTTACATTTCAAACAAACTTGGATTTTTCTTTTTCTTTCTTTTTTTTCAGTTTTATTACGAGTACTCTTTTACATTACACAGAATTTTTTAGAACATTTCTTGCTTATTTACCATATTCCATAAGAAATATCGATATATTTTTAAATTTTATTACATTTTAGCATACAAAATCGTTTTCCATTAATCATTGTATGCAGCATATCACATACCATTAAAGAAATTTAGAATGGATTCATCTTGCATGTGACAATCGAAACATCACACTACGTTCCGAAGACCCAGGAAAGTTCAAAACTGATTTTATTTACAAAAATGTGAGATATTGTTTTATAATTTGTGAGAAAAATTATTTATAAACACGTTTTAAGTTAATATTAGTTGTGGGGTTTTACCTTCTTATTTCATAGTTCAATAATCGAAAACCCCTAACACCGATGGGCAAATAATTGCTTAAGTGTGTGAACATAGACGTAGGACTCAAGAAGGGATAAGTAACCTTTATTTCTCAAAATAAATATGACACAATCAGCTCCTAACTCGGAGCGTACAGCAAGGCCTCCACTTGGGCTTGAAATTAAATTGATGTGAAATTAAACTTAACTAAGCTAAGTAAAGCTAACTGAAAGATATAGCCGAATCTATCACGATTCTAAATAGTTGGCCCCTAAATCTTAGTTAAGTCGGCGAAGCCAACCAAGGGCCTAAAGTACGTCTAGCGTTCGTCTACGTAGAGAGAACTAATCAAAATCAAACTCGCGCTAGTCAGGAACTCGGGCTCTCTCTCGAAGTCAGTGAAACATCGACTTAAATATTATTCTTACTTATTCGCATTAACCACATTTCTAAAAACACATTCTGGTAGAAAACTGTAAGCTGAAGCTAGAAGGGATAGGAAAGGTGCATGGACATAAAATAACTGTTATTAAATTAGGATAAACCTTACATAGTAATTAAACGTGGCCTTGCTTCTTTCTGTTTTGAAAAAAGTAGATGGAAAAGTCGATCCCAGTTAAAATTGTAGAAATGGAACATAAACTTTTAAATCATTAAAAAAAATTGAAAAGCAAAAGATTTCATTATTGTATTGCTTAAAACTCATGCTGAAGAAAAAAAAATTAACAAAATTTTTAAATCGTGCTTTTTAACAAATTGAAACTAATAACAAAGTAGAAATATACTTTCATAATATAAGCTTTTGAAATTCGTACAAACGTAATAGATTCTTGTCTTAAAAAGTTCAAAGCAAGGAACTTATTTTTTGATTCAGTTGAAAAAATAGATTCAAACATAAGAATGTACCAAATGAATTTTGCTACAAAATTTTGCTTAATCTGATAGCTGATAAACTTCAAATATTCTAGTGCTAAAGATGATAATTTAAATTATTATAAGATAATAAGAAATATGTGTTATCCCCAATTGTACGTTTAGAAAATTTTCGCCAGGATGATAGTCTTAGAAAGGAAACTAATTTGTAGTTTTTTTTTTTTTTTTTTTTGCGCTGGGTACATTATTGTAAACCAAGAATCGTCAATAGTTTTGAGTCTTTAGTTAACATATTCATTTCAGATAAATCTTTTTCAGACTTTGGATAATGATTTGGCATCCCATGTTGCAGTTCTGTAAACAGAAATTTGATTACGTGAGAAGAATTTTCGAGGAATTTGATATTTATTTTATTGAAAATGGCAGATCTTTTGATGAAACAAGAGGTGAAAAACGCAGCAGTTATCGCGACTCATTCAACCAGAATTCTAAATATATTCCACCAGTACTGAGAAAAAATTCAATGGTAAATAAACAAAATTATTATCTATTTTATGAAATGTGTTTACTTCTTTTGTTTGGGAAAGAGCTTGGACTTCTCAAAATAAAACCTCCTTACATATAATTTTTCATCTGACTTTGCATGATTCAATAACAAACATATTTCAGTTTCAGCATTTTACTCTTGAGTTTCTAATGCATTCCAGAAAATCTATTGGATCAATTTTTATTTGGGTATAGGAATGCGTCATACAGCATACTTAGTATTTAGAATGAATATTTCTCAGACATTATATTTTCACTTATTAATTCGAATAGATAGAACAAATTATTAATTCTAATGGATATTTAAAAAGAGGAAAAGACAGGAAAAAACGTTAAAGAATTTACTAAAGCAATAATTTTGCTATGACCAACTACCAGAAATCTCTAGGATTTTTTTTATAATATTAAAGAGCATTTTTTCGTAAAAACCAAAAATGTTAACTTTTTATCAATAGAACTTTTTGATAACATAACAATATGTAATTATATCAAATAATTAGGAAAAGACAAATTTTAGTACTAGAAATTCCTGAGAAATTACAATCCTCCAAATGACTCTGAACAATTCCTATTATAAATCACAACTTCTCAATAACTCGAAAACACTTATAAGTTAGACTGTAGCTTTATTATTTCAACACTTTCGCAACAAAGGCGGGCACACTCTCTTCCCCAAAAGCGAGAACACACTCACGGTTTTCCCTTTTCTTGCACAGCACTGCCCTCTGGAGCCCTTTTCTATATTTTACAGTTCATATATCAGGGAAGTGAGACTGAACAGACTCTATCTAATGAGAAGGGAACAAAAAAAAGTTTATTTTTTGCATTGTTTCTAATTCAAAGTATCTTTGATTCCTTTGTAGGTCTTTATAATTTTATTAATTTTTCACTCAAATACTTCTCAAAAGGTAACCGATCTCGTTCAAAATACAAATGTTGTCTAAAAATCTCAAAATTATTTTAGTTCACATTTTTAAAGGCCACAATGTTAGCTATCAAAAACAATTTTACTTTTTTTATGCGTTTTTTAGAAGTGGAGACATACCAGTTTTTCTGACAGAAGACAATCCGGAAGTTATTGTTTGCCACAGCAGAAGTGAAAGTTGAAAGGGCAAATTAAAAATGCAATTTTCTCACTTTTTTATTCTATTTTTTAACTAAATATTTTTAGCATTTTATTTATTTGGAAGAATCTGGCAAATATTTATATTATGAATATTTTTCATTTCCGTTTGGCGACGGGCATAGTTGTGTATATATGTCACATAATGGTAATCCGAAACCTTAAATACGATTTTTGATAACTCTTTTTTTGTTATGATTTATGTTCATAGCAACCATGATAACTCTAAACGTTCCTTATAGAATAACTTGAAATTTTGCACACATAGTTGTATATTATTACGCATGATGTAGACTAAGAGCTAAAAATTTAGCCTTTAAATTATGTAATTTTTTCCTTCAATTGTGTATGCATTTTTTAAAAATTTTGTCTGTTGACTAGCATATTTAGCCATACATTACTAGCGAATCAATATTTTCTAATTATTCTATTTCACCGTATGCTTAGGGTTAATATACATAAAATAAAGTCAAAAATATGTTTTTATCATCACTATTTGCTTATCAGTGATGGCTGACATTTTTGCTAATTTTAGTGTACAATTTTCAGTTTTTTGCATAATTTTCACAAAACAATGAACTTTTATTACTTTTGTAGTAACTGTATTTATGTGTGACTGAAGTCCAATAAAAGATCTCATAAATTCAGAAATAACAAACATTTTGAAAAAAAAACATGCATACATTAAGATAAACATAACAAACATTCTGAAAAAAGCCCTTGGGACGAGGTCAGTTACAAATAGTTTCATATCCTTTTTGATCTATTGAGAAAAGCACAATCGCAATAGACATTTCTGAATAATGATCGCCCTAACTATTGTTAATCAAATATTGCACTTTCATAAAAGATTCTGATTGCCATGGAAAAGAATATGCAAGTATTGCATAAAATATTTTTTTTTTTTTGCTCGCAAACAAATCAGATGGATGTTTTTGGTAATTTCACTTATGAGTTAATTTTCGATAGAAGAATAATTGAAATCAAAATGTTCCGTGTAGAATAAAGTTGTTTAGGAAATTAATAGCGTTTAATAGAATATTATGTTGACTTACCTTAGGAAACTACAACTTTGCAGCCGAGTTCATAGGGTCTGTAGAAAGAATTCGAAAATGAATCAAAGCAAATCGATTAAATGGGTGGCTTCTTAATATTATAGATATAAATTAAGCAAATTTAAAAATAAAGGAGAAATTTGAAAAGAGATTCTTCTTTTTAGAAACAAACTGAGTCCTTCAATTATTTTGGTCAATCTAGTGAACAAATCGATTCAGAGTTTGGTCTAGCAGGAAAATAAGAGGCACCAAATAAATAAGAAAAGTATGTTGAGGAAGTAAAAAGGAGTAAAACTGGGAAAAGAAGGACTGTAAATTCGGTTGAATGCTTTCCCGCTTTTCTTTCTAATTAAGTTGGAATGCAAGCGAAGTGAAAGAGTACTTTATGAGCTTTCGCACGGAAAAACCGCAAACGGAACAGATAGCTGGAATCTCTTAACTCCAGCCAACTTTGTGGAACAAATTCTGGAAGTTACTAGTTGCTAAGGGAAGAAATTGCTTCTGATCATGCTTTGAATTTGTAAGATTAGGCGATACAGAGGAAGAAATGTTTGAACAAAAACAAAATCGATGCAATCCTTTAAACTTTTCAAACTGCTTCCAATTTCAGTGCGAAGGTAATCTTAAAAATCTTAGTTTTTATATTACAAAGTTTGCAAATCATAATTATTTCTTCACGTAAAACGTTTTTTAAAAAACAAGTAATATTCTCCAATGCGAATGACCAAATTCTTCCTGGTGTACATTCTAATGGAACCTGTACGTATACAATTGTCAGTCATACAAAACTATAAAAACGTTTGTACATCAAACCCGTCTGAATGGTTTCGGTAGAAATATTAGTGTTCAACAAATTTACATATTCAGGTTAAGCGAACAGTCGACGTTTACCAACATAAGGTCAAATAATCTACTCTTCTCAACTGGGAACATTATCTAAATATTTAGCATCGTTTAAAATAACAGTCATGCTTTTCTAGAAGAGGTATTCAGAACTTATTGGTTAATTATAGGCCAGCACAAAATATAGTTTTAAAACTAGTGAAAAATTAAATGCTTTAAAAGAAGGTTCAATCTGATTAGCCACCTCAAAAGGAGCTTATTATTTCAAATCTATATCTAACATAGACTAAAAGTTATTCAGGATTTCAAACTAAGGGCAGACGGCATGAAGATTAAGAAAACATATATTTCATAGAATACTGTATTCGTTTCAAATCAACATATTTAAACATTTCCATATACTTTTCAGAAATCGAGGTCCAGTTGCTTTTTGCATCGCATAATATAAAGCAATTCGACAATAATTTGATACACAACAACACATTATTTAGATTTTTAATGAATTTATTTAAATAATTTTACTTTCTCAACACTTTTATATGAAGCAATGCTTGTTTATAAACTTAACAACAAATTTCCCAAATGAACGCAAGAAAGGCCTAAAACTGCATTATAAGTTTGATATATTCGCTGTAGTTGTGCTCAGTATATGAGGTCCGGTGCATCACGATAAAATACAAACTACATATTTTAAGTTAAATTTGCATATAAGTAGAGTTTTTTTTTTCAATATAAGTTGTGCAGTAGTTTAAATATAAAACTGAAAGCAAAGGTGATTAAACTAATGTATTTTTAAGCTTAAACTTCTCATGTAACAAACTATGATTTTCAGAGAGACGGTTTAATGAAGTGAAATCGTCGTCGTATATTCGAATCATACACAGAAACTTTAACACATAAATAATAATGAAAAAACATATTTTCTTATTAAAAAAGAGTGATATAGCAGCAATTGTGTATGAAAAATATCTCAAAACTATATGTCATATTGAAAGATGTTTAATTAAATCAGTTTTTTTAGTCCAAAGGAGCACCTCCCAGAAGGACTATTCATTTCGCTTTGGTATTATGCGCTGATTCACTAAAAGCGTTGTTTCATATTTCAAATTGTTGCCCTGTATTATATTTAAAGAAATTAAATAATGAAGAATATGCATAAATGTATGTATGTTTCTCGCATTGTGATAAAACAAATGTACCTAGAGCCATCAAATTTTGAATATTGAAAGTTTCCACTCGAATATGGGCATCTAGAAGCCCAAATTTGAAATTTTGAATTTTTTTAATATCGATTTCATATTTTGTAAAACTTTGACGAATTTCTGATTAATAAACTCAAGGGTTTCAAAGCGGGCAATGGCAACGGTGTACAAAAAAAAATATCTCCAGCGCGTGGGACCGTGTATCGGAAATTCTAAAGATTATGCTCATTTTAAAATTACCTTACGATATTGCTCTTGAACTGAATTTTATGGTTTAAGTGAGAAGAACGTGATATTTAATAAATAAAGGAAGCACACAAAATGTTAAACAAACGCCTTTTTGGACGTAAATTAAAATCTGAAACCTTTTAGGTTTTCTTTTTCTTTTTTTCAGCCTCCATGTTTGTTAGCAATATTCATATAACATATACTTAATTATTTTCTTCCAATGTTGGCTGAATGTGTAAATAATTTTCCCCACGCAAACAGTCTTGAGGGTCTCCGGCAATTCTCTACATTATCATATACAAAGCACAGCTGGGGATAGGCAGAAGAGTTGTCACTGAGAACATCTAGAAGTGAGTCATCGTCCAGTATAGTTTAAATCGAACGCCCTGTAGAGTTCATTATTTTTTTTGACAGCCGAAGTGCGTAAAATAAATCCTCTCCGGGAATTTGAATTATGAATCTTCTTCTACATTGTTTTCAGCAATGCAAATAATATTAAGAGTTAATGAAACTGCATATAAAAGTGCAAAATAAAATACCTAGACGAATACCTACAATTTAATGACCTAGTAAATGCCTCCAGTAACAGTTTTAACTCAACCAATTGCAAAACCAGGATTACATATATCTTTTTTCCATACAGCTCAAAAAGGAAACAAACACAAAATCATTCATGGAATTACGTATAATGCCGTAAGGCTATTTGTTATCACGAAAAGATGCATTTGTAAAATCCATCAGTAATTAAGAAAACAAATAGGAAATACTTAAGCATAATTTTTTTAACATTAATTATTGGTCCAAAGGAGGAATTTGCTCAGAAGGGCTATTAATTTCGTTTTGGCATTTTGCGTTGATTCACTGAAAGCCTTATTTCACTTTTCAAGTTGTTGCAACCAAATATTATCGCTCTGTATTATATTTAAAGAACTTAAATAATGAAAAATCTGCATAAATGTATGTAGATTTCTCGCACTGTGATAAAACAATGGTTCCTAGAGCCATCAAAACTTGAGTATTGAACGTTTCCACCCGAATATGGGCATTTGGAAGCACATAATTGAAATTTGGAATTTGCTTTATTACTGATTTCATATTTTGTAAAACTTTAACGAAACTTTGATCAACGAACTCAAAGATTTTAAAGCAAACAATGGCAACACTGTATGGGGAAATTTTTTTCAAACGCGTGGAACTGTGTATCGAAAATTCTAGATACGCTCTTTCTAAATATTTTGTGATGTTGCTTTTCACTTGAATTTTATGGTTTAAGTGTATTATGATTTTTAATACATAAAATATGATTTTTATTATGATTTTTAATAAATAAAGGTAACACAGAAGACATTAAAAAACGCGCCTTTGGACGCAATTTAGAACCTGAAATTTAGAACCTTTTGGCTTTTATTTATTTATTTATTTATTTATATTTGACACAGAACACTAATTTTGAGTAACAGCATTAAAATAAAATGCTATTAGAGAAAAAAGGAATTATACAACAAGCATTCTTTCAAAATGGATATGATAATCAATGCATTAAATTGGGAAAAATAACTTGTAGTTTAATGCGAAAAATAGATTAAAAAATAATTTTTAAAAAATATGAAAGCTTTCAGATTTTATATTACGCCCAAAGGACTTTTTTAACGTTTATGTGTGTTACCTTTATTTATGAAATATCATGCTTTTCGCACTTAAACCAAAAAATTTAATTCAACAGAAATATCAGAAAATATTTAAAAGAGCATACCTTAAGAATTTCCGACACACAGTCTTGCGCGCTCGATATATTTTTTTCGAGTTTTGTTATGTAGTGATTTTTGGTTAGTTTAGAATTATGGATTAATGTGTAGTTAATTGCAGTTATTTGTTAATTAATTATTGAGTGAGTAAATTATATGCATTAATTTATGCTTATTCTAAATTTTTCTTCACGAATTGTATTGCTTATGTTATTGAATCAATTATTTTTATACGAGTTAAACAGAGTTCTCATTCTTACGTTACGCGTTCGATAGTAATAGCCTTCGGGAGAAGGAGACAATGGGAAATCGGTTGTTTCTGCGTAATATTTTAAATTTAAAAGTACTTCCTTTTTATTCACATGAATGAAATTTATACCTCTTAAAGAGAAAAAATTTACCTTTCTTATGAATCTACTTTCATGACTG
>KK117293.1:64318-84270 GCA_000611955.2 Stegodyphus mimosarum | reverse complement strand
TGTCTTTGTAACTGATAATTATTACTTGCAAATTATTCTCTTGCTAGTGAATATGTATAGTGATATCATATGTGTTGTACTTCATTAGCCAATTATTTTACTTGTTATATATTATACTACTTCATTTTAAGTTCAAGGTATAATACTACTGGTTCAAATGCGCTTTAGCCCACTGCTTGGCGGCGATTGTTTTGGAATCCAGCAGCATTATCTATATTTATTGCATCGCATTATATATTGTGATCTAGCACATTTATTATCAAATATTTCATTATTGCTACATTATATATATTATTATTACACTGTATTTATATTATTGTTGTATCAAAATTATATTATTAACTAGCTGACCTGTTCGATTGATCAGCCACTAAATGGTAACATAATAATGTCAAAATAAGCAAATGCAAGTATTTGTTAATAAAAGGTTGTTTATTTTGAAAGTTTTTTTTCTTTTGAATCTAACTGCTCAGGGTAACCAAAATATAAGATTGCCTAAACAAAACAATTAATGCCACCTGTTCTTCCTATTAAAACTGATTACATTATACTCTATATTGAGATCTAGATAGCATAATTACTATGACATATTTTATTATTGCTGTAGTATATTTATATTTTGGTTGTAGTAATTATATTATTAATGACTTATTACTTGCCATAAATAATTATATCTTCTAGTTTTGCATGTTATATTACCTCTTCTTTGCATGTATTGTTATACTTTTGTATTTAATTTATACTAATTATTATTATATAGAATCCTTGGCATACTTATTGGCTTCATAATTATTTCAATTGTTTTTGTTGATTTCTTGAATTGTTCTCAAGTATATTGAGATGCCTTACATTTTGTAATGTATATTTTGTAATTGTATTATTGTACTGAGATTGTATTTGATCTTGCTCAGTACAGGGAAATAGTTGCCCAGCGAAACTATATAATTATGACATGATTAAAATATTAGTAAAAATTTAATTTAATAAAAAATAAAAAAAGCAGATAAAATGGTTAATAATTTGGATTTGTCAAACCTTTTCCTAATGCCAAAAAATTTTTAAGCATACTTCATGTGTATAATTCACTTTAAAAATAAGTGTCATCAAATCGCATTTCCGTTTTTTGTCACATATGTGACTAACTAAAAAGAATATAAAAAATACCATGAAAATTTTAAAATAAATATAATGCTCATTACTGTTTACTAGATTTCCTTTTAAAACTGTATAACAAAATAGACTTTTGTCTTTTTGCTACATTTATCACATATTTATAATATGTTACAGAGTGATTATCACATATATTACCATGGAATTGGTCATTTGCTAAATTTCTCATTGTTGTCATGAAAGTCAAATCTATATTATTCTTTCATCAAACCTTTACATCATGTACATGTCCACTATTAAAGGGATAATAATATCTCTAATACTTATTTTAATTCGGCCAGAGGCTTTGAAAAGGCATCAATTTTTTATAGTTCACATTTTCTGACAGCTCATTTTGTTGAGTAAAATCATACCTAACAATAATTTTGTTATTTATTTGCAATATATAATTATCTGTAAATAATGTGCAATTATAATTTAAATTAGTTATGCATTATTAACAATTAGTTATGCATTATTATTAAAACAATATGTAATAATTAAATGTCATATTTTTGTAAAATCATTCTATGAAACACATTTGTTGAACATACATTGTTAATCAGCTTTATGTCAATAGTTTGTGTTATAAATTAGTACTTAGAAAATTTAACTGTTACTCATTGCATTAAAATAAATTTTGATTTACTTTGAATGTCAACTTTCTCATTAACACACATTATTTTAAAATAATTAAAAAATATGAAATAGAACTTAGACAATACATTCTAGAAATTAGATAATCTTTAATTAAGTAATAAAAAGATTTCAGCCAATAGAATTTGCATCAAATGACAATTATCTACAGTTTGGACAAACGCACAATTTGCGGTTTCTTTTTTCTCTCCCCACGGTTCAAACCAATTACAGTTTGGCCAAACCCTTTTGCATTACCTTGTTTTTTTAGAGGCCGTATCAATTTTATTGATGACAATCCACAGTTCGTTTGTGATATTGAAGGTTCTTGTTCATTATTTGGCACAACAGTTTTCTCGGAATCTTGTGAAGATCTTATTTGGTGTATCTATTAAAAGTAAATTGTGTGGCTGTTCTGTGATGTCTTCATTTTGATCATGTAAAAATTCTGATACATTAATTAATTTATCTGTTGTTAATAAATTTTCGAAGTGTTTAAGTTTCCCTAGGTAATACTGATACTTATCATTTGGCAAAGTGGACATAATTAAGTTAATGTTTCTTGTTACTTTACTCGTTTCACTATATTTATCACTTTCAGTTTTCTGTTTGGGGATAATACGTAAGCCTCCCTGTGGTTCCATGTTTTTGAACACAGAGTGAGAAGAAAGGTAATATGATCTAGTCCACCTCAAACGAGCAAGAGAACTTAAGTATATTGGTAGATTCTTCTCTCTTCTTACTGCCATAATATAACGGCAGGGCAGACCCATGGAAGAAAAAAATCCACAGCTGCATGAATTTTCTGTGGCTATGATAATTGCAGTTCGTTTTCTCAAAATGTAAACATTATTCTCTACATTTGAGAATGTTACCTTTCTTGACTGTTCATATTCAGTGCAGACATGACCAGCAGCAAACTGAGTCAGATTTTTATTAATTTCTATCTCAACTCCATCAAGATTATCAGTTTTAACAGGCACTTTTTCCATCATTGTTATCGCACGGTGGTCTCGCTCAACATTTGTGGACACAACAGAAATTATCAAATCTTGAAAAAATTTACCTAAAGAACTATATCTGGTAATTACTCTTTTCAGCTTCTGATTTAAACTTTCCAGTCTGTTTATAGTCCTGTTTTTAATAATAAAGTTTCTGTTTTGTTCATATAGAACCCATTCATTCTTTATATTATGCCAGTTATTATTATAATATGTAGTTAAATAAGGGATATTTAATGACATTAATTTACTATAATTAATGTCATAATCTTCTTCAGACTCGGAATAGGCTAAATCAGTCAAAATCTCTAGCACTTGATACTTGAGAGCAGAATTCAATTTATCTATTTTAAAGGTATTTCACGTTTAAACGTACGCAGAACGTGAAAAAGGCATATCTGAATTTTTGCTGAGGGAAATTTCTCTTCAAACACAATTCTATCTGCAAAGTCTTTGTCTCCCACTAAGACTTCAACATCTGTCCAGGCTTCATTGTTTTCTTTAAAAAAATCCAGCATTGCCCCTATACACATTTTGCTTTCAGAGCGAATGATGAAGAAAGCAACAACTTCACTTTCACCATTACCATCTACAGCTAATAAAACAAATAGTGGCAATTTATAATTGTTTAGTTTGTATGTGGCATCAAAAATTAAAAGTTCAGGATATTTCCTAAACACTACTTGCATTCTAGTATCTTGAAAATACACACCTATTAACTCTTTTGTTTCTTCTTCATATGCTACATTTATGACAGCTCCTGGTATACACTTCATGGAGTCGAGCATTCTTTCCAAATCTGTCTGTCCATCTTCTTTCTCATTTTGTTGCAATTTTGTGGATATATTATGCAATGTTTTTAGTATTACAGGTTTTCCTCCTCTCTGCTCAATCAAATGTGCTTGAATTTTTTTCTTATTGCCTCCTGACTTTATGCTAAGTTCAGCTTCTTTCATTTCTTCTGCATTTAATCTCAGCTTCTCTGGAAGATGTCTGGACTTTTCTTCACCAAGTCCGTGATTACAGTGTTCCAAAAACGATTCTTTGACGACTAAAAAGCCATTACTAGCGCTTAACTTCAGCTTGAAGTTGCATCCAAGCTTCCCTGTTGTAACATTCTGCCTAATGCCTTTGTCGATGACTGTTTATGAATATGTCCTTTTTCACATTCAAAAGTAACATATTTATACAATAATGTTTCGCGATGTTTATGACCCTCGTGAAATTTTTCCGATCTCGTTTTAATCAAAACAGCGAAATTTTGATTCTCATACAGTTCTTTTGTACTTTCAAATTCAAAATACGTGGAAAACTTGTTTCCACACTCAAAAGGCAAGAAATTTGTTTTTGTCACATCCATCTTACTTCAAGTTATGTCAAATATTTCCGCTGTTCACAAGTTTAACAACCCTCGTTATCGTTTACAGCAAATCGGCGTAAAATGCTTGTACCTGGGCTGATTGTGCGCATGCGCTAACGTAGGTGGTGCGAATAGCCTCGTCGGTGCGATTAGCCACTGCGAAAATATGTCTGACGTTGACAAACTTTACAGCCGTAAAAACAAGGAGGTTAGAACCTTCTTGAGTAGAAAAGGCCCTTGAAATTCTACCAGAACAATCCGAAACCATCACCAACATCTGATATCCTATTAAAGCACTACAGTGAAAGGTTTAAAAATGCGAATGCTTTAGGTAAAAATCTTAATTCTTACGTCTTTAATGTTAGAAATATCTTTAGGTTGCCATTACATTAAAAATCCATCTCATGAAAAGTACTAAAAAATCATATGTATTGAATGCCTGACCGAAAAGAAACTGTCATTGGAACATTTTATTTTAAAATTGTAAATCAGATTATTGAAAAAATGAGAAACATTCGAAAGTATCTCAGTACGAGGCTTTCGTACTTAATTCAGATTCCCCGTCTACTTTAAAGAACCCAGAACATCCGAAACCCAAACTTCACGAAATAAATCAATTTTCAACTTAATAATTATGCTAGCTACAAAACGGATGGTAGTAGAAACCCTCCTCCTAACAAGGACAAAATGGACAATCTTAGAAATCCTCCTCTTAACACGGACAAAATGGACAATCATAGAAACCCTCCTCCTGATCTTCATCTCACAGAAGAAATTCCAAATTTATTCATATCATAAAATTTAAATCTTACTCCACCAGCCGAAAGATAAAAACCGGATTCTTGCCCTGTCATGTCAAAGTAAGCTTGAAGGACACGATCAGTATTTGGGATTGTGACCATTGGTGAAGGGCGAACATCTGTTCTCGCTACACTTCGCGCAGCTTTTGACTTTTTTAGTAATAATAAATGTTGCATTAATGAATTGATTTATGTAAATATAATGTCACAGTCATTTATAGTTAAAGCATAATTTAATAAAATATTACATTACAAATATAAAATAATAGTAACCATTTATCAAATTTTGAAGTACAAAAATGAGTAATTGTGAAACAAGAAATTGCTACGTAAAATCAAAAAATACACTCAAAGGGTACTGCAGAATAAAAATTTCAGAGTATCTGAAGCAGTAAAATCTAATTCTGAATTAAATAACTGCAAAATCAGTAACAGTAAAGTCTAATTCTGAAATCTAGTCCTGAATCTAATCCTGGATCTAGTACAGTCCTGAAAAATCTAAGCTTGAATCTAATCCAGTAAAATCTAATCCTGAAATAACCGACTGACGCTTTGTACTTCACTAGAATTTAAAGTTGGAATGATTCCCCACGAAGGAATTTCGCCAACACCCTGCGCGTTTGATTCACTGGATACTGGGATCGATTTGGGGAAAAAAAAAAAAAACTGATGCAAGTGACACTTGTTTACAATATGTTTGCGGGAGCTTGCCTTCTTCTCCGATTCATATTCTTTGGCCAATTCTTCTTTAAAGATTTCTTATGCGAGAAACGGAAACTAGAAATTAGTAATAGTTCCGTAAAAAGGCCAAATAACTACTATGTATTAGTCAAAAGTAAGAAAATACATATCTTACATATCTGTTAGTGACTTCTCTGGAAGTGATTTTTCGACCGTAATCTTTCACACACTTCCCCGCACACACTCTGTTATCCAGAAGTTCTGATCACGTAAAGCAAAACTCAATCCCTAAATTCCCGGAACAGCATTTTTTCTGTTGAAAACGAATTACTGATGTAGAAAACATTCTTGCATCCCAAGCTCTGGTATAACTGTCGAGTTTGGGTATACGCCCAACCTGGGCCGGCGCCAGAGCGCGTGCAGCCTGTGCGGCCGCACCGGGAGCCAGAATTTAGCGGTGGCACAATTTTTTTTAATTTAGGAAGGAATCTAGAGAAAGAATTTGTAATCGCTAAGTTTGCACCAGCGGCAAAAAATCTAGTACCAGCCCTGCTCTTGATGCACCAACACCAAATAGTCACTAAAGGCTCAGACTGCATTCTGAGACATATATCTGCAAAGAATCAGCATACAGATATGACATTTCGTCAGAACCATAACAATGTTTTTCATGGTCTTTATTTATTTAATGTTGCTAATGAGATTATACTTAGAATAACTGAGATTTCCAATACAATTAGCATACTGGGATTTTATGACCTTTTCATTAATGATTTGAAATCCCTTTAAATTTTTAATTATAATTCAAATGAAAATTTTTTGTCCATTTGTTTCCAAAATAACAATTACTTCTTTGGTTAATTTCTTTTTCTTTAACTGACTTATGTGGTGGATACTTGTGAATTTTAAATTTGGGTTTTTTATCAATACATTAATTCTTCTGTCAGTTTTTAATTTCTCTTTTGAAATGTGTTCTGCAGTTCAACTTAATAGCCTTGAAAATTATGATGATTATTCAAAATCTAAGGCTTCATTCAGACGGTGGCATAAATGTCATAACTGGCTTAAGCCGAGCTTCGTTGCTAGGTAACCAGACCTTTTAAAGTCACAACAACTGGTTTAACGACCTTGCTATGTTCGGCATAAAGTTCGAAGTTTTCAACCTTATGCCGACGACCAATCAGAGCGAACGCGAGAAATCTATTGAACGAGGAAGCTGTAGACCAGTGGCGTGCGGTAGGTTTTCATGCAGGGTGTGCAGAGAACAACAACAACAATAATAATAAACCCATAAAAATGCATTAAACACTTCTTTAACTTTTTATTATTCATTTGTACACAAAATCTATACGTCTATCTGTATTACTAACAAAATCATCAATTACATGATCATAAAACTCTGGTTTTGACTGTAATAAGTGTAACATTTCTTTTTCTATTGTTATTAGAGATAAATTGCTTAATCTATCCTGGCTCATTGTATTGCGTGCATAATTTTTTACTCTTTTCAATGCTGAAAATGATCTCTCCACCGAAGCAGTTGAAAGTAGAATTGTACAAATTAAATGTGCCAATTTATTTACTTCGCTTAGGGCATCTGTCAAATCATTCAGCATTATATGCTGAATAAGTTTCGATAAATTCATTTCGTGGCATGACTCACTAAGTTAAAGAACGCATAATTCATTGATTAGATTTACAAAATCGAAATGTTTTGCATAAGAGTTCTTTAATGAATTAAGGTGTTCATCCGGAAATTTACTTTGATATTTCTTAAAAAAACGCAAATTCAATAGTTCAAAAATTTGAGCGAAATTAATTTTTTAAAACGGACATCTGACAATAAATAGTGTCCATTATTTCATAATATAAATTTTTAAAATGTTGGTCTTCGTCCATACTTGAGTTTTGTAAATTTACACGACGTTTTTTTAAATTTGGGGGACCCACTACAGAAATAGTCTCTTCAGAAACTCCATCAAATGCAACAGAAGTTCGCATATTTTGAATTGCATCTTTTACTTCCTCTAACTTTTGACTAGAATATGCTATATTTAAGTTAGTTTTTTGTAAAATATCAAAAAGAACATTAGTATAACTAAACACTTTGTCAGAAATATTTAGGAGAAAATTACCGTTAAATTCTTCAAAAAACATGTGATAACTTTTTGCAATATTAATTGCATCGTTATTCCAGCCTTCTGGATTCTCAAAAATATTTTCAAATAAATCAGATAGGCCTTGCATTTCGCTTTTTATGGTATTTACCAAACGAAATGAATAATTCCAACGTGTTGTAGCTAATTTTGGAAATTTTCTTTTAATAATTTCATTTAAAACATGATTTCTTTTTGTAGACACCGAAAAAAATGAGGCTATGCCAGAAATTGTTGCAAAAAATAATTTACAATCTTTTATAAACAATACAGATTAAGACAGAACTAAATTAAGTACATGTGCGCAACAATGCACAAACATAGCTTCTGGGAAAATGCTTTTACTTTTTTCTGCGTCCCATTCAACGCTCCTGCCATGACTGCCGCCCCATCGTACGTTTGAGAAATCAATTTATTCTCACACACCCAACTCAAAATCGTTTCTTGCACAACATTACACAAAACTTCCGCTGAACGATCACCACTAACATCTTTAAAAAACAAAATTCTTTCCACTGGTGCACTACAATTATTAACATATCGTAGCACAACCGATAATTGCGATTTGTGAGATATTTATATAGATGTTTCGTCCAGCATAATAGCAACATATGGCGTTTCTTTTACCTCATTTCTAATTTCTGAAATTATAGTATTTTTTAATCCATGAAATAATATCATTTTGTATTCTATTAGAGGTTTCAGAAAATACACATGCAGTTCTTAGATGGGTTGCTAACAGGTCATAATATTTACTAATTAAAGTTATTAATTCTATATAATTCCCTCGATTAAGGGAATTTATATTCTCATTGTGTCCACGAAATGCATCTTTTTGTTTTGCTAAGTAACAAACTACATCTATTAATCGCTTGAGAATATTTCTATTTCTTGTTACTTTTTCATTGTCTTGAACAATCGATGAAGTCTTTTGTTGATCTAACATTAAATCTATCTTGGCGGTACCAAATGTTTTTAATAGTATTACGTCATTTATGTGAGATTGTATTTCTTCATGTTTCTCTGCAGTTTCGTGGAGATGATTTAAATCACTGTAGCCTTGTTTTGTCAAAATATTCTTATCCTTTTCAATTACAACAAAAAGTAAACATGGGCAACAGTACAACTTATTCAATTCACTACAACCGGTTAACCATTTAAATTTTTCATACATAGATTTTTGAAAATGTGGTACACACTGTTGTCCTTTAATCTTAACGTTTTGAGCTAGAATAATATCCGGCATCGGTCTACTTAATTTAACTATTTCGTTTTTGTAGTAACGTCTTGTCTCGAAAATGGATTTTTCAATAAATCTTTAATTATTGAGACATCTGAGTTCTCCATTCTGAAATGGGTTATTTATTATGAATATAAATTTAAAGAATACAATATATAAAATATTTACATACGAGTATTCGAGGTATAACTATAAAAACAGCTAAACTTATGAGAATTGTACTAGCACTGAAGCAAAAATCATGTCTTGTGTTGTATGGTGTCATATCGGCGGCGAAAAAGCAACGCTTCGGGCTTCCACGAAAAACTAATATTTTCAGCAAACGTAGCACCACACGACGCCCGCTGCTGCGGTGCCTCGTCATCAGTCATCAGGAGGCTCATTGGTGCCGACAAACTGAACGTCTATTCCACGTGCAGAGGATTTCACTGCACGCTGGCACAATAGAATGAACTGTTTCTTGTTCGTTCAGTGGATTAAATTATATTTATTATTTTTAACATTTGGAAATCATATATTCTGCGAAAAACATATTGACAATTTTTAAAAACAAAACCAGGGATATATTGTTACAGATATAACTTATATACTGTCTGTAAGACACAATGAATGGTAAAATTTGGACTGTTCTGTTAAAATTCGTTTCTTTTTTGTCTAACAAAACAAAATTGTTTTTCAGCGAATTATTTCTATAAATATCATCACCGAAATTACTTTACCACACTAAAACATTTCCCTTTATATCGATGAAATACTTCTTTTATATTTCCATGAAAATATCTTACTATATATAAATTTAAACAATAACCGTCTGCAAAATCGTATGGCCCGTTAATCAGTTAAAAAACCAAAAGCGCTTCAGCACGTTAAGTCCCCGCTCTAATACAACGCTTAATAAATCGTGCCTTCGGATGATTCTGAATGCCAAGTGCAGGAAAAATAGCTGCACTTGCCTCAGTGCTATAGTATGCTGTGCTTCTCCAGTAGCCCATACACATAAAGCGTGATTTTCTATTAGTGCACAGTGCGTACACATCAAAACTTCCTATGTTCGTTTGCTTTTGAACGCGCTACGTGATGCAGCACCCAGTACCTCACGCACTGCGGGAATACAAGCAAGCAAATCAACATAATATTTGAATATATTATAAATAATATTTATCATATACCATATAAAGATAGGTAGACATAGGTGCAGAAAATTATTGTCTCTCATAATTTTGCCAGGGTGTGCAGTGCACACCCTGCACATATGGACCGCACGCCACTGCTGTAAACATATCCACGCATGCGCAAACCTAACTTCTCTGATTGGCTACGCCTTAGGCAATGTCTCACAGTTATGAACGGAACTCCCGCAATTTTGTGCCTTATGGTCTATGCTTTTTCCATATATATAATATGCTTAAATGGTATAAATGGCTATGCTTCATTTATACTACCAACTAAACAGACCCTAACTTTGTATCTTAAATTTCAAGGTTTACCTGTATTCCTTACAAGTGTAGTATTTTAAGTAATTCAGAAAACTTACTTTTTTGTCTCTTGTTAAGAAATTTCTTTATGCAGCTTATGTATACTTTAGTTTTGTTGTATAATGTCATTTGTGAAATATTCTTTCTGTCTGCTTAATTTTGTTTCTTATATAGAGATATTCAATAAGTTTAAGAAATTTCTAGAAGATGTATGTCTAAAATACCTTTCTCGGTTTCCTAAGTAGACTTCAATGCATTTAGTCGGAAACACATTGAATTCCAATATAAGAAAATATCTTATCCCAGCCTTCAAGTAATTCCCTAACATCATTCAATTCATCATCAGACAGCTGTATGAAATATACAAATACTGTTTAAGTTTTTGAAACAAAAAAGAAATCATTTGAGGACATGTCTGCTGAACACAGTGGATAGAGGAGAAGCTGAAATACTCATTCCTCAACAGGAATCTGGGAAATTTTAGTCTTGTGTGATGCAGCGTTGTCATGCAAAAGCAGCAATTTTCCGCTGAGTTTACCACACAGTTTTCTATTTAGAGTTAATAAGACTTGTATTGATGTCAAAGAATCCGAAAGCTATCTTCCTAAAATAAGACATGCCTTTTTAAAGAAACGTTGTAAGGAATACTGGCTCTAATCCACTTTACACATGAGAAAAACATCAGAATCTCCTCTGCAGGCAGCCTACTGCTCGAGATTCGAACTCTGACCGAACTACTATTCAGCAGATTTACCGCTTGCTGGTTGGCCTTGTTGAAGTTGAGTCAAGAGGTTAGCATAGTAAATACCTTTTATCATGATATTACGTGGTCTATCATCAATAAGCAATGCTCTTTGCAAGAAAAAAGCTGATCCTGTCGAATTTCTGTGTTCGGAACTTAGCTAGTGTCACAACCCTCCCCATCAGTATGGAATGCAGTGCTTCCGATTGAACTTCGAGCTTCTGCGCATATCCAGAAACTTTGGTGACTTTCCTTTTGATTTATTACTATGTTGTTCTGCAAAGTGTTTCCTGTACTGAGTTTGTGTAGAAATAAGTTATGTGCGTTATCCTAATAAACGCCTTTTATCATGATATTATGTGGTCTATAATCAATAAGCAATGCTCTTTGCAAGAAAAAAGCTGATCCTGTCGAATCTCTGGGTTCTGAACTTAGCGAGTATCACAATCCTCCCCCCCAGTATGGAATGCAGTACTTCCGATTGAATTTCGAGCTTCTGCCCATGTCCAGAAACTTTGGTAACTTTCCTTTTGATTTATTACTATGTTGTTCTGCAAAGTATTTCCTGTACTGAGTTTATGTAGAAATAAATTACGTGCGTTAACCTTTCAGTAGTATTTTGAATTTAAGACAGAAGGCAGCCTTCCCAGCGTCAATATGGATGTACGAGCGAAGAAAGAAGGTAAGAAATTTTACGATTATTTAATTTGTTCCAATTGCACTTAATCTCCATCGCTCGCAAAAGCGAGTATGTGAGATCCATGCTCTATTCTTTTGTTTTGAGACCTGCACAACAAAAACAGAGAAGCAGGACAATTACAGAGGGATATGTGGCATGTAGTGTGGTCATCATCAGTGCAACATCAGGCTAAGTTAAGGATTTTATCCAGCTGAAATCTAGTTCCAGTACTTCTCAGTCTTTGACAAAAGTTTAATTCTAGTCGGAGCCTAAATTAAGATGAGTTCTGATACTTGAATTTACTACTGAACTGTTTCCATAAATTAAATTTAATCAGCTTTATTTTTATTTATTAATTTGCATTTAATTTAATTTAATTTTTAATATTTCCTTAATTTTTATCATTCCTGACAACCTTTCATAGGGCTTTAATCCTTTTTATTTTAGAAATTAAGTGCCGATACTAACCATAGTGCATTGAGACATAAAATTCAAAAGGCAATAAAATAATCCTATGGCAAATATTCCATATTGGTTAGATATTGTGTTTCACAATGAGCGCAGTGAACTAACTGAGCCCACGCTTGCCAGATAGAGGTTAGGTTACATTATTTTGATCACAGCAAACAACACAATGGGCTTTCCCCTAAGAACGAGGACGTCTTCGTTAAGCACTTTTTAAAGGATTGGTTTGATTTGCTTGACTTCAGCAAAGCACGCGAGGGCTATCTGCGTAACAAGAGAGATGCCTACTTGGTGGACTTTCCAAGGGAAACTGGCTCCGATTCACGTTGCACAAGGGGAAAGCAACGAAAGCTTCCATGCAATCAGCCCGTTAAGTGGAATTTCAACCCGGTCGAACTAACAGTATTCACCAATTTTACTGGTGGGCCTCATTCGCGACAGGAGACTTATTTGTGTAGCAGTTAGGTCATGTAAGTGTCAGTGAATGACGTAGCCAATCTTGAGCAATAAGCCATAAGTCGCCTGACATTATCTTGCTGGAATACCGTAATTGGATTCCTTGTCAAGAATTGGTGTAGATTGGCAAAGAAGCCAAATTTTTCATGTTGGCGTAACAATGAGAAAATTGGCAACACAGCCAAGAAAGAAATGCCAAGAAACCAAAGCAGATTCCAAGTACATCTAGAATGTGGTCAAATCAGAAGGCGAATGGCCAATATGATATGCGACAGGAAACAGATATGCAGTTATCACTAGGGGATATAATTACTTAATTGCAGTGCAGTTTGTCTACTATCGATTCAAGCTCTTATGACATAGTAGATGAATTTCGGAGAAATTTGCTGAATTTCTCTTGTAGGGCTGACTGCAGCTATGGAAGCATAGCAACTAGCGACATGCTGTCAGAAGACCCCAGATAACATTCCGTGTGTTCAGATGGTGCATAAGATAGTTCAGAATATGTAGGCTAAGACATGAGACGATATTGACCCTGTGCAACAAGCTGATCAATAGGTGCTATATGATCAGGTGTAGCACTGTTTTTCGCAAACAAATCTGGAATAAATGTTCAGAATAGTATATAGGATAAGACATGTAACGATATTGACCCTGTGCAACAAGCTGGCGAAAGGTGCTATATTATCAGCTGTAGTACTGTTGAAAGAAACCTAGAATAGATGTTCTTGGGGAGAAGTATTCTAGTACAACAGCGGTCAGTAGTGAATGAATTTTCTTCAAGTATATGGAGCTTCAGCTAGCCACCAAGCATTTTACTTCCACAATCGAGAACTTCAGCACTTGCAAACTGTTTGATAATGCTAGAAGGACGATTGTGCAATCTCTGTTGTATCCAAATATTTAGGTGTCCAGAATGATTGGATATTTTAAGTTTCGTAAAATTAAAGGTATTATACCATCCATGAAACTGGAAGGCAATCCCTGATGCAATACTGCAGCGGCTGCTGCTCTCATCCTTAAAAGTTGAATTCATTAGAGACTCAGATCTTGTGTTTGCAACATTACAGAAGACGATAAGATGCCTCTAACAACAAGGCATCAGGGGACGCCAAGAGAACAAATAGCCCTTAGATTGTTTCATGGCCATAGCTAGTGACGTAGCTAGGGAAGGGCTAGGCGGGACATCTGTCCCTGGGCGTAGTATCAAGTAAACGCCAAATTGATATTACGAAGTTTTATAATGAAACAGTTTCAATTCTCGGCAAGCAGAAGGGTACGTGAGATCTTTAGTTGTCCTAGGGCGCTGAAATCTCTATCTACGGCATGGGCATCTAAAGTGCGGCCAAAAGTCTTTAGAATGCGGCCCAAACGCAAATTATGAAAGTATTTAAATACACACATTTTATTAAAAAAATAAATGTTTGAATTTGATTCATATATATAATCGATTCATTGACATTATTTTAAAATTAAAATATCTTAGTATGTCATGATGTACTAAAACCCTCCGCGTACGGCTCCTGCGATTTCCACGGAAATCGAATCCGTCTCGTAATACGTTACACGTGAAAATAGCGTGCGTAAGTTTATTTCTCTTATTTTCAATACCGATCCCCCTTTTTGTCCGTGTAGGCTAAGAATATTATAATAATCATATTTCACGTCTTATTTTGTACCTAGATAGCACTACAGATTTATATCATTACAAGGGTTAGGTTAGGTTATTCAATTATGGCAAAGCACACGAGGGCTATCTGCCTAAGGGGAGGGATGCCTTCGTGGAGGACTTTCTAAGGGTAACTGGCTCGTATACACGTTACACGTAGGGAAAACCAAGAAAACGTCCATGCAGCCAGCCCGTTCGCGGCATTCGAACCTCGGACCGAACTACCAGTGTTCAGCGTCTTTACCGCTCGGCCGCTGGTGGGCCTCTGATTACAAGGGAGTACTATTGCTTCCTTCATTCTTGGGCAGAAACTGTCTTTGTCATTGGCGGGACCAGAATTTCAGGATTATAAGTAATAATAATAAATAAGAACAAGTAATATTATTAGCTATACAAATTAGTTATCATGTAGTTCAATTTACTTTCGCAATTCACAAAAGTTCACAACTTGTAAAATATTTAAATGCATCCTAAAACTGTTCCATCAGGTCTATTTTACCCCGCATGAGAATTTACGTTTTGAATTATGTGTGTATCCACTCGATTTTATATTTCCCAAAATAATCAACCGTTAATTGCCAATGTTTTTGCCGTCGTTAAACTTTTAAAAATTTTAAATATGTGATAAAATTTTCGACGAATTACAATATTTGTATGCAGCATATTGCATTGTATTTTAAGTTCCTAATTCTTGTATCAAATTCTTAGAAAGGTATGGATAATTCACATTCATTATGGATATTTGCTTAAAAAATTAAATTTTTTTTAAGATGGTCTCCATCTCATTAAAAAACAAGCAGAACATAAGAATAGAAAAATTGAAGATGTAAAAAGAATTTTTCATGAAAACTGGTCGGAGAACTACTTTTTTATTGACCAGAATAGTAAAACACTAAGCTTAATTTGTAGGAACTTTGTGCCCGTTTTTAAAGACTACAATTTGAACGACATTATAGTCAAAAGCATGCCGCAAAATATGACGTATATCTCGGGATTTACGGTCAAGATAAAATAACAGAACTAAAAAAGGGCAACCGCCTGAACAAATTTTTTTTAAAAAGACAACTACTCAAAATAATAACATTGCAAAAGTAAGTTATGTCGCAGCAAATTTAATAGCGAAAAATTCAAAACCCTTTATTGAAGGCAAATTTATAGAAGAACGTATGGAAAGAATAGCAAACATAATTTGCCATGAAAAAAAGTTGGATTTTTCTAAAATCATTTTATAACACCAAGCTATAGCCATAAGAAATGAAGAATTGGCAAATTCAGTTGAAAAGTCTTTAAAAACCAAAGCATCAATTTTAAATTTTATTCGTTAGCCATGGACGAAAGCACTGACGCTTCTGATACGGCACCAATATGCAATCGTTATCATAGGTATCGATGAACATCATAGTCTCACGGAAGAAGTGGTTGCTTTAGTATCGTTTAAAGGACACAACCAAGTCTGTAGATTTATTGGATGCGTTAAAAACGATGATGAAAAGGTTTCTTTTTATCTACGAAAAAATTTATCAGCTATCATAACCGATAATAACGTTGCAAAAGCACCTGCCATGTTTGGTAAAAATGAAGGACTCCTTAAAATAGTTAATAATGAAGCCGTCGCTGCCGGCAATATAATTTTAATGGCATATCATTGTATTGCACATCAGGGCAATTTATGTGGAAAATTTTTAAAAATGGAAAGTGTATCAAGCGTTGTTATAAAAATCATCAACTTTGTAAGAGCAAAAGGATTTAATCATAGAAAATTTCAAGATTTTATTAAGGTAATGGGAACTGAATTTTCAAATGTTACTTATTATACAGAAGTGAGATGGCTGATTAACGGGAAAATGCTCAAAAGATTTTACGATTTAAGAACTGAAATAAAAATATTATTTATGGAAACAATAGGGAAACCTGTGCCTGAATTTGAGAACGAAGATGCGTTTTAGAGTTAACTTTTTTAGTAAACTTAACATTTGAATGATTTGAGACTTGAAGGAAAAAATCAACTTTTTAATAATATGTTCCAAACAATAACAGCGTTTGAAAGAATGTTAAAATTTTGGCACAAATCAAATAAAAGTAAAAGATTTGGCGCATTTCAGTACTTTGGCTGCACATAAACCTATGAGTTGCAAAGATATGTAAAATATGCGGCATTAATTTTTGATTTACTTCAAGAGTTTGCAAGTAGACTTCAAGATTTTCAAAAAAATGAGCGTTTCAACATATTTTATCTGAAAATTAGTAAATTGCCTTCAAATCTTCAAATAGAATGCATTAATCTGCAAAGTGACATTCAACTAAAAGAAAAATTTGAAAATGTTTCTTTACTGAGTTGTATAAAGATTACCTACCCCGCGATAAATATCCTAATTTTCACAATCGTGCTTTATCAATGTCAATTCTTGAAAATAATTGTTTACAAATATAGGTATTTGGCAGTACCTATATTTGTGAACAATGATATTCAAAAACGAAGCATACAAAAAACAAAAATAGAACAGAGATCACTGACAAACATCTTGAAAATGCATAAAGAATTGCAACCTCGTCTATTGAACCCGATATCGATTTGCTTGTTCAAGAAAAGCAAATTCATCCATCTCATGATTTTAATTTTTTGCATCCTTATGAAATTCAAACTAAATGAAAGGAAACTTTTGCAAATTAATAATAAATTTGTACCTATGCATATCTAAATCAAATTAAAAAAAATAATAATAAAAAGAAGTTAATTTATTTTAATAAAACAGCATAGAACTACTTTTTATTTCAATTTGTTAAAAAATAATGTATGTGCGGTCCCGCAATTTTTTTTTCTTTGCAATGCGGCCTTCAAACGGTCATAGTTTAGACACCATGATCTACGGCTTTAGCCGTAGTAAAAGATGATACTGGATGTCCAGTAATGGATTGCAGGCATCTTGGAATTTCACCCACTGTATGCCATAGCTCTCTCATGAGCTGAAGTGCTTAGGGTATATAAAAGTCTCAATCAAACACTGAGCATTATAAACCTTTAGAAAGCTGCTCCATCTGTTGAAAATGTAGTCCATACTTCTGACATAATGTATAATCCCACTAGTCACACTTTGGCCTTCTTTCAACCTTCAATGATTCCACCTGAAGTAAATATAGAACATCTCAGTGGAACAGTTCTATAGACAAAGATATTGTCTATAGAACTGTTCAACTGAGACTACAGAGATCGATGTTGTTCGACCTGCATATACTATGTAATAGCTTCCGTTGACATATTGAGCATACAGCATTACTATGCTTTATGCCCTCTCCTACACTCCCAAAGTATGGCATGCTACGTATATGTGCATGCTATACTATACCAGAACCTAAGGATGTCTTAAATGATCTTTTTGTTGCTTCCTGCTGTTCATACTAACGTTTCATTAATTTTTCCATTTCCTTTTTAATTTTTACACTTCAGTGAAGAACTGATCAGCTGTCGTGGATAATATCCTAAGGCGTATCACTTCATAGTAGTGGAAGAGTGCTGTCCATTAGGAAGGTTAGAATTTATGCTACTGATCAAGGAGTCTGCATATCCAGAGATGGGAATCATGTGCAGACAAATGAAGTAATACTTATGCTTGAGGTTTAAGTGAATAATTTCCTCTTTTCTTACCGATTGCCTTCGTGTTTTAATTTGAAGCAAGTCTGGAACGCAGTCGAGAAATCCAGAGTACGAATCTCCAGCAGGACATTCGCTGATGTTTTCTGTTCAAATAAATACCGAAAGGCTGAACAAGTGGTACTCGAACTAAAATGTGGTAGACGATAATTCGTAACCACCTCCGCAATCATCCTTTAAATGGAAAAGAATGCAAGGACTTTTCTTACTTACCACATACCTTTATGATGTAATTGGAAGCACTTCTGACTGGCAATCTTGAATTCCAGATTTCGAATACGGAAGAGGTCCTTTTTAATATTTCATATTTGTTTTCCTCGAAATAAACCTAAAGGCTCTACTACTACACTTCTACGCCATTCTATGGTGTTTTACATTTATCTACAATAGCACAACTGCAAATAGAGCTACCATTGCTTGAATGTCAAAACCAGCGTACACAGTGGTGGTGGAATTGCAGTTTCGAAGGTAATGGTTTACAGGTACATGTTCCACTGTAGAGTGGACTAGGTCCTCATGGAATCCATACGCGACTGGCTCATAATCTTACAATTTTCTTTAGAGATGTCTTTTTGTTTCACATGCAGATGCACGCCGACCATCCTACAGTTTTCAGGCAAATGATAAGGCCTTTACCGGAGCTTGTGAATTACGTAAACCAATGTGTACATAATATTTTTTTCTGATTAAATATTTTGTGTTTTGTGTCATATGGGGATCAATTACATATACTAGTTTTTTAGCCTGCCTTGAATTATTCAGTAATTTATGTTTACAGCCTCACTATACAGTGCGCATAATAACCTGTTACACTCGACTTGAATCATTAGCATTTCTGTGTTCACACATTGCTATGCTCGAACCGCTCCAATACAATTCGAGCCTTGTGACAATGGGAGCTTTCCTACTGGAAGATTTCATTTTCAGTTGGGAAGGCAAATTCTATGCAAGGGTGCAACTAATCTGCAGTTATGTTCAGAAAGTTCGCAGCTTTCATGGTATGTTTTACCACAACTAAGAGTCCCAGAACCGCTTATGAAATCGTCCTCTAAAGCATAATACTGTCACTACCAGCCTGTGTATGACCTGCTGTACAGGTGTGGAGGGTAGCTTCTCGCCTGGAAGACGGCATACCCTGACACGGCCATCGGCATGATGAATAAGAAATTGTGATTCATCCGCCCAGACAACTGTATTGCACTTATCCGTGGTTCAGTCTCGATGTTCCTGGGCCCACTGTAGGCGTGTTAGAGAATGATGCTCGGTGAAATGAAAAACAAAGGCACATGAGTGGGACGTCTACTGCGCAGTGTCATATCCAACCGCGTCCCATGAACTGTGTTTTTGGAAACAGTTGCACTTGAATGTGCATTGTATTGGGCTGTCAGCTGAGCCACTGTCTGGCGCTAGTTTTTCTGTACTAAGCTGGAGAATCTTAGACGTCTTTTTTCTTTGATGACGCGTGAACATCCAACACCTTGCTAGTTTCACAGTCGTTTATTCACTTTGCATGTATACTAACAATGGCATATCGTGAACTACCTTCAAGATATGCAATTTCGAAGATACACGTTCCTAGTTTTCGGCCATTAGAATCTGACCTCTATCAAATTCTCTTAGTAGCCTTTCCCATCACTCGCAAAGGTAAGTATAAGAATAAATGCTTATCTTCTCCAGCAGAAGTTAAATACCGTTCCCACTTAATCAGGTGTACTTCACGTCATCCAGACGAGTTCATTAATGTGGAATGAACAGGATGTTTTGGCTCTCCCATATATATATATATATATATAT
>KK117293.1:51973-64268 GCA_000611955.2 Stegodyphus mimosarum | reverse complement strand
ATATATAAACACCTTTATCAAGGAAAGCACATAATCGCAGACATACATTCTGTATCTGATGTCTGAAACACTGTTAATGTCAATCTCTAGATCTAAACATGCCAAAACTTTCAAGGACTGAGCGATTGCCTTCTAAGTGTGTCAGGTTTATTAGTTCAAAACACATCAAGTAAATTATTGAGAATGGTACTTCCTCCTTCAAGGCTTGGAGGCTATACCTGGATAAATAAAAGAAAAGCTCCTGGTAAAGATGGCCTGACAATGGATATTATTTTAGAAATCTTTGAATGTAATAAAAAGTTTTTTGTAGCTATTCTGAATGCATGTCTTCGGAGGGGGATTTTCCCTGAATGCTGGAAAGAGGCTGATTTGGATTTGTTCAACAAAGAAGGAAAGGATAAAGAAGATCCTTCCTCTTTTCGCCCCATTTGCTTATTGCCTTCCTGGGGAAAGGTGCTGGATAAACTCATGACAAAACGGTTACAATATTATTTATTATCAAATAATCTTTTAAATAAAAATCAGTTTGGTTTTATACCGGGTAAAAGTACTACCCAGGCTATAGATAATTTAATTTCTGACATCCTTCTAAATAGAAGGAATAGTAAACATATTGCGATTTTATCCTTAGATGTAAAAAGCGCTTTCAACAATGTTTGGTGGCCAATTTTATTAAAAAAATTAAAAAATATGAAATGCCCAAGAAATATCTTTTTGTTAATATGTGATTTTCTGAACGAAAGAAAAGTTTCCTTATATGATGGTAATAAGTAGCATCACAGAAATTACCAAAGGGGTTGTCCCCAAGGCTCAATATCTGGTCCTATATTGTGGAATATTATTGCTAATATAGCTTTAAACATAACCTTACCACAAAACGTTAGTATACTAGCTTATGCTGACAATTTTGTTTTACTGGCCACGGGAAGTGGTCGCCATACTATTGATAAAGCTTTAAGTTTCGCCACTCAAGAATTGGAGAAGTGGTCTTTCCATGTTAAACTCAAATTTGATTCAAAGAAGAGCTTTCTTTTGGGTATTGCCAAAACTAATACTAGATCAATACATCCTCCTAGGTGCAAATTGTATGGACAACCAATTAGAGTTTCTAAGTCAATCAAATATTTGGGCATTACGATCGATGAAAAGCTCACTTTTATACCTCACCTAGATCAATTAAAGATTGAATGCACCCATATTCTTAATAGACTCAGTAAAATGAATCTCCAAGGTAAAGTTCTTAAGAGTTTATATAAAAGAGCTATTGAGAGAAAGATCTTATATGCATGTGGCGCATGGTGGACTGGAACGGTCCGAATGCGTAACAAAATTTCGCAAATTCAGATATTCGCTTTATTGAGGATTACTAAGTGTTTTAGAACTCTTTCAACAGTAGCTCTTCAGATTTTGGCTGGATGTCCTCCGATCGATATTTTAGCGGAAAAAGAATATACTATCTTTAAATTAAAAGCTGGTTATAAAACTGTCGAGTGTTTCAGTGAAATCTTCTCAGCTAGAGATTTTGATTTTGAGAGAGGTTTAGATATTCATCCAGCTTTGTTGAAACGGTTATATTGGCATAAAGGCCTCTTCAATATGATAGGCCACACGGCTTTTACAGATGTATCTAAATTAAATGGTCATGTGGAAGCAGCCTTTTGTGTGTTCTCAGATGAGAAATTAAGCTTAGAAAGGAAATAGACTTTCTGACAATGCCTCTGTTTATCAAGCTGAGTTAGTGGCTCTGCAAGAGGTCTTGTATTGGCTTATCTCTAATCCTGAGATAGATCCTGTAGAAATCTATAGTGACTGCGAAAGCGCAATTGTTTCAATTACAGATGTTTATCCAAGTAACGATCTAATTAAACAAATAAAAGACGTGCTCATATTTCTTAGCGCTTTCAGAGATATTAAACTCTTTTGGAAGAAGAGTCATATTGGTACCATTGGTAACGAGTTCGCAGATAGATTGGCAAAGGCTGCCACTGAAAATCAAATTATTGATTTTGAAGTAAAGACTTCCTTTGACAGTTTGAAATCCTTGTTGAAAAGAGAAAGTTTGAATCTATGGCAAGCAAAGTGGAACGACACAGACTCTAAAGGAAGATTCACATATAATTTAATCTCAACTGTAAGTGAGAGAAGATGCCTAAGTGACAAGTATCTAAACCAAGCTTTAACTAATCATGGACACTTCCCTTTTTATTATAATATGTTTTCGATTAAAAATTGTGCCTGTCCATGTGGCATGAGTAATGTCGATACTGAGCACCTGTTGTTTAGTTGCTCTTCTATGAAAAACTTTGTTCTAAGATTTATTCCAGGTATTGCTAAATTTAATACTCTAAAGGATCTAACTAAAAATACAGCGACTAAATTGAAATTGACAAATTTCATAAAATATGTATCTATAAATGAAATGAATTTATTATATTGATTGTGTTTAAAATTTTCCTGTCTGTTTAAAGGAAAGCTAGAATGTTTATGCTATTCTGTTATTTTATTTCTTTGTATATGTAAGTAACATATTTTTATGCATGCAAGTAACATGTGTTATATTTTTATTTAAAGTATGTAATAATGTGCTTTTGTTGGTGTAGCTGGTGCATCTCACCAGCTTCTAGACTTTAAGTTCATACATTAGTTGTTTATTCTATTTTAAGTTATTTCAGGTAGTATTGTGGTAGTTCTACTGCTTAATGGGCTTGATTTAGGCCTTGTTTTAGATTTAATTTTATGTTTTACTAATGTTTAATTAAATAGCTCCACTAAGCCCTGTTAAGCCTCTAATGGCGGTACAGGAAGTTCGACCAGTCATACCTGGATAAAGTCTTTTTGTTTAACCGCCTTCAGTCTGTATGAAGGTACAAATTTTTGCTCCGTGCTTTTTGTTCTACAGACAGTGGAAAAATCATTCCTTGACATTTCGTTTTGTACTTATTAATCGAGTGAACTTTTCATGCATACCAAGTTACCAGGATACCAAGTTTGTGATTCTGTGATGATTCATATCGTCTTTTTCATGATCTTCATATTATCGCATATAGTGCTGCTTCAACCTGTTCTTTTCTTACTTATTTTTTTTAAATAGTGCTTTTCATGGATTTTTTAGAGTTCAACTGCTACAAAAAAATGTGTTTTACAGTTGATTCCAATTTCATAGATATATAATATATGTGGATTCAGTGATTAATGCTCAAGATAAATGATTTCATAGCTTTTGTTCACATCGTATCATAGTGTCATTTGCATAGTACTTAGTTAACATTCTAAAACAATTATGTTACAAAACTGAATTTGAAATAATTTACATGACAAGAGGGATTTTTATAATTAACTACCTCTTCATTCTCGTTCATTTGATAGTTTTTTATGAAATTCTATTTTCTTTTGGCTTGTGCTCCCTCTAATGAATATTTTGTAATATTAAGCATTCTTCCTGTATTGTTTTAAGGTCAGCGACATTGGATGCTTTTTAAAGCTAATTTCTGTCATCAGAACTATAATAACTGTTATAGTAACTGTTGAAGTTTTTTTCTCTATTGCCTGCATAATTAAGACGGTATATCAGTTCAAAGTGCTTCCTGTATAAATTACCGCTGTTCTAGATATTATAAACTGTAATTAAAATGATTTGTGCAAAGGTGTCTGCTAATTCAAACTGAACTACCCAAGGCAGGCGGCGAGGACGCCCCTTTGCTTACTGCCCCACGGGGTTTCCCCCTTCTACTTACTTAATCGCTTAAAGTAGATTACAATGAAGGAAACCAATGGCGATACATTTCTTTCTCTGCTCAATGATTTCTTTTGGTCGAAAAAGCCGTTTTTGTGTAGCTTTAGCTCCTTTTCTCTCCTCTTCAGTTCTGTATTTTATAGGGGGCATTCTTAAGAGAAATTACGTTAAGACTTAGTTTTTATGTAAAACAGATGATTGCCAATGCAGTCAAATGTTCACCTTACCCCTGACAAGCTCATTTTGCGGTCAGTTGTACTATTAAAAAATAGATGATTGTTAATGCAAACAAATGCTCACGTTCCCCCGACACGCTCAATTTGCATTCAGCTGAAAATTGAGTTTAAAATACAATGTCGGAATAAAATCGAGCAAAATTTTAAAGTCTTTACGCGAAAGGATATTTAGCACAAGAGTTTGAGTAAACTTACCTGATGAGATGTACTACGCACAACTCGTTAGTTGGTTTCGTCTCCTTTAATTTCTCAACTCTGCAAGTTTCTACGTAATTCATATGTAAATATAGTTAAATTAATAATATGCAACAATTGTATTAATTAAAAATATTTAAATACCATGATAATTTAATTAAAACAATGATAACTATTGTGATAAAATTTATTTTACTATTTGAATGCCGTAGCAACTTCACCCTATTGACTAGTACAGTTACGCAAGAAACCAATAAACTATCGGCGACAAACAGACACTTAAGCCGCTTATAATAAAGATTATTTTAGTTATAACGTAATACTATGTGTGGTAAAATATGTAAATTAAGTATCCATTCTTATCAGATAGAGCTTTGAAATTTTTTATACTCTTCATTTATAATAGAGCGTTTCTAATTTGGAACACTTTTTGTACATTCTTAACATTTAAATTTATAAAAATTGTTTAAATTAAAATTCCTGGTTCTTTTCTCGTAACTGTAATAAGTTTTCAATATGATTCTTCATAATGTCTCAAAGTTTTTTGTCCAGTAAAATTTTGCGGCGTTATGACTTTCATTGTTCGGAAACCAACTTCACGACATTTTACTTTATAGTACTAATATTTCTGTAATTTTATTAATGAAATTATGGTTGAAGGTGGCATGAATTAAACAGATAAGGAGGGTCTGGCAAATTTTAATAAACATTTACATTACTTTGTTATTAATGTTACTAATTCGCAGACTTCTTTAAAATTTAATCAAAAGGATACAAAAAAAAGGTTGACTGTCTTTTGCAAAATTTTACGCTGAGGTTAAAATCAAAGTATATCGAACACTTGAATCAGACAATCGCTACGTATCAAACTCGGAAATCAGTTTTAAAAAAGTTTACTTCCTTCCTTAAAAACTGTGTTAGAATGTAGAGTCATTAGGAAGCGGAAGATGTGAAAAAAAAAACGAGCAACGCCTTCGCCGGGAATCGAACCACGGATGTCTCGGTTACGCGTCGAGTATGCTGACCACTACATCGTGAAGGCATGCGAAGAAGGCGGGAGAAATACCTTATAAGAAGAGAAAACGGCCTCCATATGTGATATTGTGAATCAAGAAACCAAACCAATACTGATGCTTTGGACATGTGTTATAACGATAAGAATGGGCAAACTGACGCTTTGGGGTTGTGTTCTTCTTTAGATAAGAATGTGCAAACTGACCAGTTCAGTACTAAGGACAAAACTGCTTAAATCACTTCATTCGCATCTAGTATTGATATGCAAACGGACATGAATTCGTTGGCTGCTTCTACGAGTCTAAGCGTTAAACAACCACAAATCATAGTTCCAATAATACCTCAAGAAGACAGACATGCATTTATTACTGTAACCTGTAAAAAGAAAATACGCTCGGACCATGCATTAATTATTAAATCTAAGAATCTTTCATGTACACCAGCAAGCCTGCAACATCAGCTAGCTTCAAAGATGAATCCACAAAAGATTGGAGTTTCAATCCAGAATATCAAGAGAATAAAATACGATCAACTTTTAGTTTAGTTTCTCCTCAAGAGAGCAGCTCAAAAAGGTAGAGTCTACTCTTCTTTCCTCTAATGAAGTCAGCTCCGAACTTACGGTAAGAGAGTCTAAACCTCAAATAGACTCAGTCAATGCCTTCGGAATCCCACAAGATTCTATGTTGAAGACGTAGTTGCAGCCTTTATAGCAGAGGCTCCACAATCGGTTGCAGGTTTCATCGCTCTTCGATCGATAATTAGACGATCAGATCATGATTCAACTTGGATAATGAACATAAATAGAAACTATCTGTTAGAATTGGGACTGCGTGGTAAAATTTTCATAGGCTTTATCTCGTGTTATTTTCGCAAGTTTGTACAAGTGCTTACATGCTATCGCTGTCAGGCCTTTGGTCATGTCGCACGTAATTGTAGCCATTCTCATGTTTGTGCCCATTGAGCACAAACACACGACAATTTGGGTACAGAATATCACGCTCAACCCTCATGTGCTAATTGCCTTAGGTTAACACTAAGCGCCAAACTAGAAACTAGAAACTAGAAGCGCCAAATTTTCTCCCTACCTAGAAGCGCCAACGGCAGTCAAATTGACTGCTCAGCGAATTAAATGTATATATCAAAATGCAAATGCTTTATAACGCTTTTAACAACATAAATTATAGTTGTTTAAGAACGTTTTTAAAGATCAACAGATTACTTTTATAAAAAATATATATTTTATTGTAAATTTCAACTGACCTTTAATAAAGCGCATTTTGTAGCCTTCGGCAATTTTTACTCAACACAACGTTTTCAACGCTGGAAGTGAATTATCCACACACATAATATGAAAATTTTTTACACATACCACTTGTTTTGTCGTTGTTACAAAGTCTAATCTGGCACTGACGTCTTTTCTTAGAGAGTCTCTTGCTAGAGTTGGAAATTTTCTGGGGTAATCTTGTGTTTTTTTTCTGTTTAAATGAAGCTCTTTTATCACCTCTGTTAATTGAAAGAGGAAGCTATGCCTTGTAACATTTTTATCACACAATTTATGCTAGATGACGTAGGCATTCGTTCCTGCCAAATCCAGCATATTATAGAAAACATGCACAAGCCATCTACGTGAAGCAGCCAGGACAGAATATTTATGCATCACCTGGTCAAGGATATGAACTTCACATTTCGTTTTATTGTAGAACTCTACTATTTCTGGAAGTTTCTCCTTATTTTGTGAGTCTATATTTACATTCGGATGTAAGGTACTTAGTAGTAGGACATTTTTATTCCTTTTTCTCTGATAGACCGTCAGTGCAGATTCCCCATTCTTTAGCAAAACTGTTTCAAATAGCCGGGTTTTTGATTTCCTTACTTCCTGTGGAATTTCGTTTCGATGTTTTCTTAGTGTGCCTACAAAAATTGCATTTTTTATTTCAAGTCGTTTAGCTAATGATAGTGAAGAAAAATAATTGTCCGCAGTCAAATTTCTACCTGAATTCAGTAACAGCTTAGAAGATGCATTACGACGTTTTCAAACAGACTTTCAGTTTAACTTCTCGATAGCTTTTCTAAGATATGGAAAAGCACTGCACATAATCTTTGAGTTTACATAGGTTAGCATACAAAATTTGATCCCGAATTTATCTGGTTTATTTAGCGTATACTGTTTAAACTTAACTAGCTTTGGATGGAAATAACTGCTCATCCACAATTACATTTTTCCTGTCTTATAGGAAATCGCACAGTATTATATAAATGTTTTCCAAATATTTGGAAAGGTGCAAACTTATCGCTTTCTAAACCCTGAGTCCTATTTGACTTCCAAGTCGAATCTTAGATATTTCATAATATCTCGAAAACGGTTGCGAAACATTCCCGAAAAAAAGGAGGACCCAATGTATTATTCCACAAAAATCATAATCCGTATCATTGTAACCCTATGCTTTTCTTGCATAAATAATAGCAATAAAAGCATCAAGCTCTTCTAAAGGTATTGTTCAAAACTACCTCTGATTCCGTGCACTTTTTAATATGGCGTAACAAAGATTCACCCAAAAACAACCTCCAAGTACTCAACATCATTGTCCCCGAAACTTCTTTTTCCATAAGATGTTGGACAAGGCAATTCTTTTAGCACGTTTTGAGCTCCAGCTGTAGTTTGTGAAGCAGGTGTCACAGTCCTCGAAGAAAAGTGTTTTCTGAGCAGAAGTGAAGTATATCCTGTTGTAAATAATCAGTGAATGAAAGGAATGCTTACGCCAGGTATTTTTCGAAGAAAAGTGCTTTCAGAGCGACATAACAAGATAAAACTACCCACATAGCGGTCAATATGACTAGACCCAGATAACAGTCACTAGCACTCAACATGACTGCTCATGCTGCTTTTAGGTATAACTAATAATATCTTCGTTAATTTTAATTTTATTGGATTCATATTTGGTACCAATAACTTTCGACGTTTTTTAGGAAAATCCAAAAATTTGTGAATTCTTAAGATAAATGGTTTTTTAGGAATCGAAGGTGAAATGACGAAAGCAGTCAAAATGACTGCTCTGGCGCTACTAGTGTTAAATCATGTTCGAGGCGCAAACCTTAGTGCTGATCATGTTACTAGTTCTAGACAATGTCCGGTTTATAAGTCAGAACTACAATCTCATTTATTAAATTTGTTCTCATCATTATTCATTTTGAATTGCTTGAACTGTTATTATTAAGCTTAATAATGTTTTTGCTGTTTGCCTTCGTTTTGCATTAAAATGATTATGAATTGTAACCTATATAATGTAATTTTACTAATAATAAGGATACTTAGTTATTGCCAAATGGGAGCAAATTTGTACTAGATTTTGTAAAGAATTTAATTATGAACCTGTTATTTTGCATTATTGTGATTGATTTATTTCATTGTGTACCTATTATGTGGTCTTTTTGGATGCGTTTTATTTGTTGAATTAGTAGTACTGGAATTGAAGAATTCATAGCAATTCATGGACCCCTTATGAACGCATTTTTGAACTATAAATATTGACTTTGGAAAATAATTAATTTAATATTGTGAAACATTAGAACAAATGGTATTTTTCCCATGTTAATGACTCATTATGGACTTTTTATGTAAAATCTGCCTGTAAATATTATTGCTGTATTGTGCCATTGTATGTTATTGTATTATATATATATATATTTCTCAGGAGACTCATAAGACTGAAGGCAGCCGACTCGATATCAAGAATAAGAGCATTCTTACTAGATTATGATATTATGTACATATGAATTATTTGTAGCACTATGTGCAAAGTTATCAAGGGGAAGTGAAGAATCACCCACTGCTTGGCCCTTTTTTTGAAAATCGCCAACTTGGTGCGCTCTCGAGTCTTGTCTCCTGGATTTGCAACCCCTCCAGAAGATACTAGGCAAGATGCGACATTTACAATGGCGAACAGGTAAAATAAATACAAAATAAAAGTTGAAGCAAAATTTTAAAAACTGGAAATCCTTTAAAAACAGTAAAAAACCAAACAAGGTTAAGAAAACACGGTAAGCTTCAAAAACTTAAAATCGTTACAAAACTCTGAAGAATTAAAATATATTCACCGATAAAAAAATTTTAAAAACTGGAAATCCTTTCAAAAAACTTAATGCCTTTTAAAACTCGTTTAAAAAACATAGTAAGTTTAAGGAACTTAACATGATCACAAAACCCTCAAAAAATAAAATACTTTCACTTCCAAAAAAAATTTTTAAATAAAAATCTAATCCTTCCGAAAACCTAATAATTTTAAAAACTAAAAATCATTTCAAAAGCATAGCAAGTTTCAAAAACTTAAAATCGTCGCAAAACAATGAAAAATTAAAATACCTTCATTTGCAAAAAAATTTTAAAAAATGAAAACCTAAGCCTTCCAAAAACAAAAAAACTAAAAATTATTTAAAACTATAGTAAGTTTCAAACACTTAAAATCGTTACAAAACACTGAAAAATTAAAAGGCTTTCACTTACATGAATGTAAAAAAAAGGCTGTATCCCGGCCCCCTCATTTATTTTTTAAATTATCATTAAATGTGGCCCGGGAATATCGTTGTCTGAAACATCGTCCTCAAAAGGTGTTTCATAAAATTCTTCCTTGGGCGTCGGATCTCGTAAAGTGGGAGGATAAATTCTTTCAACGTCGGCTTGAAATGCTTTGACAACAATGGTTTTTAACGGAGTGGTTGGTTATGACGTTTTCTCCACATAAATTCGTACAGATATGAATCAAAGATTTCTTCAGTTCGATTTGTAGAATTTCCAAGAAATCCTTTGATTCCTGCCCACATAACCTCAATGGTATTAGCATGCGCACCTGTTACCGGGCACACGTATGTCAAACTGTGGTTTACCTCTAAATGCCGAAAAGTTTCGTCTTCCAGGACATGTATAGGCAGCCTAACAGGCGGAAATGATTGTGGGGCCAGGCAACACCCATTCACTAATTGCATCAAGCAAGCAGGCACTCGTTCGATTCGGAACCATTCTAAAAAACATCTGTGGGTATCTCTTTCAATTCCTCCAAACACCCATCTTTCTTTTAAGGAACCTGCCTTTTAAGGAGCCTGCCATACTTCATCTTCCCGAACTTACTTTCATCAACCTTAACAATCTTTCCCACTCCTCCAATCTTGCAACTATCTCTCACTATGACATGAAAACATATATCCCTACAGAAATTATACCAAGCGACTACCGTGTGATTTAGAAACATTCAGATCTTCGACTGCATATTTCTGAGGGCACCTTCGAAACCACTTTCGCATCACTAACAAAACTGTACAGATATCCAAATTACTCAAACCAAACCAAGACCCTTTCCTTACACTCCTACACACATCATGCATTTCCTCTTTCACACTCGACTGATTCCTACTAAACCATTCAAAACCATCATTTATTGCCTTTTTACCTTTTCTTTCTCTCAATTTCATGCTTTTCCCATATTTCGGACATGCATACGATGATCCAATCAACCCCTGTTTCATACACCATTCTAAAACAGCTTTCTTTCCTAAAGCATGCAACATGGTAAAAAAGTTTTCAGAATATTCAACATACACTGGCGTGCAAAATTTAAACAACAATGTAAAAATTTAGCAGATAGCCATGAAATTGCAGAAAAGGAGGTCTGGAGATCAGTACAATGAACACGTAAGTCAGTAGAAACGTCATGCGTATGCAAATATCAGGAACGAAACGTCAGAGGCGACGTGAAGGTACACAAAACGCGTGACGTCGGCGCGCGCAGCTCAACAGTAGAATTAAAGGAAGGACGGAGACGCAATTCAACATATCAAAATTCATTAGCGTAATGGACGCCGAGAGTGATGGTTGTGCGAGCTCTGAGCTCCGCAATGTTAGCGATGTGAACACTAATTCTGCGCCGCCAGCTGGCATGTCTCCTGCTACTCAACCTCTGCATGTGAATACTGAAATGGATACGACTGCTCCGCCTGCCAGGTCTCCTTCTGCACTGGAACTTACCAAAAGTACTATACAGATCTATGCTTTGAAGAATCGCCACACGGACCTTCTGTTCGACATTCAACGACTCCAGAGAACTGATACGCCTAACAAAGAAGCCACGATGAAACAGCTCAACGATGAGGTTGAGAAAGTTTTATTCTCTTTAAGAACTTTGTGTACCAGCTTAGGAGTTAATCTCTTTACCCTCCCGGCCACCGAGGAAGAATTCCTCAAAGAATGCAAGTCTCGTGCCAAAAATAATTCTAATTCGGACCTTAATTCTAAAAACACTCAAGCTTCTTCCCAACCAGACAACCAAAATTCGGCTAATGAAATTCCTAACATTGACTCTAAAAAACGAACTAGGCCAGTCGACCCCGACGGGTTTGCCTATCCACCTAAACACTTAATTGCAAAGAAATCTAATTCTAAACAATCCATTGAGGAAAATAATGCTAATTTACACACTTCTAATACATTCACTAGTCTAGAAAACAACACTGAACACACAGTAAATTCGACACAGCAGCCGGCTGTCAATCAAACACCAAAAATTCAAGCTCCACCTCCCATATTTATCAAACCGCGTGCTGATTGGTACTTTCTGTTGAATCAGTTACGCCGACACGCACCCACAGTACAATCTAAACAGGACACAGAATTCTTAAAATTAATCACTAGTAACGAGACAGATTATAGAACTGTAGTGAGATTTTTAACTGAAAACAACATTGAATTCAAATCTCACACACTTAAATCAGACAGACCACTTAAAGTTGTAATTAGGTGATTACCCTCAAACACACCACTCAACGTTGTGCAGACTGCAGTTGAAGTGCTCGGTTTTAAGATTCATAAAATATCCCAGCTCAAAAGATGGAAGACGAAAATGCCCATGCCTCTCTTCTATTTGCAAATATACAATAGCCTGAAAGCTGATGAAATTTATTCTGTCACTGAACTACTTGGAACTGAAGTCGCTATGGAACATTTCAAGGGATAGAAAGGCACCTCCCAATGCTGGCGTTGTCAGGGGTTTTTTCACTCTTGGGAAGTCTGTACACTGCCCAGGAAATGTGTGAGATGTGCAGGCCCACATCAGGCCAAGGACTGCCCTAA
>KK117293.1:351-44969 GCA_000611955.2 Stegodyphus mimosarum | reverse complement strand
GACATTAGTGGCAAAGCTCAATTAGCAGTGTTTCTTCGTTCCTGTGACAAGAATTTTAACATTTTTGAGGAATTACTGGAAATAATACCGATGCCTGGTACTACCACAGGAGAAGATATATTTACTTGTGTTTTTGGACTTCTGCAGAAATACAATCTACCTTTGGCAAAATTAAATTCTGTAGCTACAGATGGCGCTCTATCAATGACCGGGAAAAACAAGGGCTTCGTAGCATTACTAAGAAAGAAAACTTAGTGAAATTCACGGTTCAAACATTCATCATATGCATTGTATTGTACATCAAGAAGTTCTATGCACGAAAGTAATAAATATGGAGAATGTTTTGTCATATATAAAAAAAGTTATAAATTTTAAGATCTCGAGGTTTAAATCAGCGTCAATTCACTGCTTTCACTGAGTTAGACAGTGAATATTCGGGTTTGTCCTACTATACCGAGGTACGTTGGTTATCTTGCTCCAAGATTCACAAACAATTCTGGGATTTGAAAGACGAAATATGTCAGTTTTTAAAAACGAAAAATCAAGACGCAAATTTGTTCTACGATCCAATATGGATACAAGATTTATCTTTCTTATTTGATATAACCAAACACTTAACTAACGATTTTAGTTCCCTCGAAGACAAATTTTTTTTGTTTTCATCGATTTTCTCAATAAGTATTGACTCAGTACCCAGCCATATGCAAATGGAGGTGATCGAGATTCAATGCAACTCAAATTTGAAGGCAAAATTCATTGAAGTGGGCGTGCCTGAATTTTACAAATATTTACCAGCCAGGTTTGAAAATACTCGAAAATTCGCATATGAAATTATTTCCATGTTTGGTAGCACTTATCGGTGCGAGCAGTTATTTTCAGTCATGAAAAGTAATAAGTCTCCTATTAGAAACCGTATTAATGATGCTCACCTTGGGTCAGCGTTGAAAGTTATCACTGCAAACAAAATTTCTCCCGAAATAGGAAAGATAATAGCAGAGAAGAGATGTCAAGTATCAGGACGTAAACATTAAATTTTCTTGTTCTTTTCTATATAAATATATATATATATATATTATTGTATTATTCGAAATAAATCTACGTTTCTATGAATATTGATTTTTTTTGCCGCCCGCCTAAAGTTAAACCTTGTTTGTTTGGCCCAAGTGTACCTATGAGTTTGACATCCCTGGTCTACATCAAGTAGACAAATTCTCAATTTATAGTACAGAAATTCTCAATTTAAAATACAGAAATTCCTAATTTAAAATACATACTGAGCATGCGCGAAAATGCTCCGAAAGTCGCGCTCAAAAATTCAGAAATTCTCAAATTTCAGTCAAATTTCAAATTTGGGCTTCCAGATGCCCATATTCGCAGTAGGATTACGTCATTCAAAACTGGATAGCTCTAGGTAACGTCGTTTTATCGCAATGCGAGAAACATACATACATTTATGCAGCTTCTTCATTATTTAATTTCTTTAAATATAATACAGGGCGATAATATTTAGTGGCAGCAATTTGGAAAGTGAAACGGGCATTCAGAGTGAACCGACGCAAAATCGCAAAACGAAGACAATAGTCCTTCAGGGACAAACCCCTTTGGACTAAAAAAAAACCCTCAGATTTCAATAAAAATGTATTACATATAAAAAATTACAATGAAATAAGCAATATCCCTTAATACAAATATTAATTATCCTAATATATAAATTAACAATTTCCCTTTGCCTTCTCTCGACAAACGCCCAGAGAGAGAGAGAGAGAGAGAGAAACATTAAATTTAAAAACTGTACAGAATTATCGTTCTCATTTTTCCGAGTGGCAACAGTACTAATATCAGCATCAATGGCAACATTATAAAATGAGAGAAAATTATCCATTTAATGCGATTTCATCAAAAACATAAAAAACTTCATTCGATTTTTGAAAAAAATCGCTTCGAGGTGCACTGGCTCTTGTCTAGATACACCCTTATATAACAAATTTAGCCTTTAAATTAGCTTACGTGCAGCACGAACGAAAGATACGCACAGACAGACAGACAGATTCTTTCTTTTGTATATAAAGATAATGATTCGCCAGGTTGGCGTCAGGGATATAAAATACTAGTAGGTGTAAAATCAACGATGTTTCTATCTAGAACAGAGATTCTCAACCGGTGGTACGCAATAGAAAAATAGGTTTTAAAGAAACAAAGTAATTTTAGCTATTAAATTAAAAAATTAAATATCCCAATGTACTGTTTGAAGTTTTTTCTCCAATACTCGTAAATTTATGGCATCTGAACTTTGTTCAAGGTGAATAGCCCCTCGTATACTTAAGCAAAATAATCCGCTTTTATTTTCACAAATATTCTTTTAGCTATAGCCATAATAAAATTTGTCATAAATGAAATTATTAAAAGAAGTAATAGAAATAGATGTTGTCTTTAGTAGGAAATAAATATAAGTTCCTATAAAAATATAACAGTATATCATTAATTCTTTTAGGAGAGTTGATCGCTTTATTAGTATGACTACTCTTTACGTCGCCATCATTTTGGGACTCATATTTTTAATTAGAATAATTTTTTTACCTAGATTTGCTGTCTATAACAGCAGATATTTTGTCTTCTTGTTGCTCTGTATTCTTACTTTTCGAAGCGATTTGAGAATATCGCCGTTTGTTTTTCGAGAACTCATAATATCTTGTGCATTTAAATATTTCTGACAAAATTATAAAACAAACCTAGATTTTCAAAACGGAAAATGGCTGGGATTGACTAAGTGGAAAAATGACGATTCACAGTTGATGGATTCAGAACATCTGCTAGCACTAAGAATATTGAAAAGAAAAGAAAAATTGTTTATAGAAAATATAATAAAAAGTTATTTATTATTTGGGTTTATTTGGAATGGAGATAAAATGGACCCTCAATCTCAATGTGTCGTTTGCGGTGAACTGTTATCTATTCGGAGTATGAAACCATCATTTCTTAAAAGACATCTTGAATCTAAACATGGCAATTTAAATGATAAATCTGAAGTATATTTTAAGAGGAAGTTATCGGAGGTCAAATAGAGTAAAAAGTAAAAAGGTTTTGTTACTTCAAGTGCAAAAGCTTTAGAACCTAGTTGCCTAGTAGGCCTAAGAATTGCCAAGACTGGGCAGGCTCCCACTATTGGAGAAACCGTTATATTATGAGCAGCTAAAGATATCGTTTTAATATTATTCAACGAAAAAGCGGCTAATGAAGTTAATAGTATTCCGTTTTTAAATGATACAGTTAATCAACGAATTCGTGAAATTGCAAATTCCATTAAAGAGACACTTATTCAAAAAATAAAACGCAATGAGTATTTCGCATCGCATTTGAATGAAAGTACTGACATAACGAACTTTGTTCCAATTATTAGTAAACATACGTTTCGAAGACGATAAACGAATTGCCGAGGAGTATTTATTTTGTGAATCTCTTCATGACAGAGCAACTGCAAAATAAAAATTCGAAGTAATTGAAAATTTTATGTCTGAGAATATTCCTTGGAATAAGTACATTGCCGTATGCAGTGACGTAGCTCGGCCTTTAAAAGGGAAAAATCCCACTGTTATTTCTCAAAGAAAATTGCATCAAACTAAATTTATTCACTGCTCCATTCATCCTAAAGCTTCAGGCTACGTTCAGACTGGGACATAAAGGGCATAGAGGCATAGTCATAAGGGCATAAAATAAGGGAGTTCCGTTCACACCTGCGAGACGGGGTCTAAGCTGTGGCCAATGCGAGGAGCTAAATCTGCGCATGCGTGGATGTGTCTACAGTTTTCCCGCTCGATTGATTTCCCGCGTTCGATCTGCTTGTTGACGCTTCGTTTTAGCTTCGCTCTGCTTGTTGACGCTTCGTTTTAGTTTCGCTCTGATTGGTGCACACTTTCCCAAGTCGGCATAAAGTTGAAAAGTTAGAACCTTACGCCAAGAGCCCTAAACCAGATTTTGTGACGTAGCACAGAGTGGTTGCCTTGGCAACGCAGCTCGGCTTAAACTACTTATGCCCTTTGTGTTCCCGTGTAAACGCAGCCTTAGCAGCCAAAACAATCCCTGAAAACCTGAAAATTGTTTTGAATCAAGCTGTGAAAATTGGTAATCTTATTAAAAGGCAAGCTTTAAATTCAAGAATATTTACGATTTTATACGAAGAGATGGGCAGTGAACATGAAATGCTTTTATTAGATTCCGAAGTAAGCTGGTTATCCAGTGGCAAAGTTTTAAATTCTCTTTTTGGACTTCGATCAGAAATTTAAATTTTCTTCTGTGATGCAAAATTTGAATTGCAAAAATATTTTTGGCGCGTTCGCATATTAAGCTGATATTCTTGGAAAGTTAAACGAATCAAATTTGCGATTACAAGGACAGTGTTAATTTGTGTTCCGTTAGAGATCAAATAAATGCTAAATGATATATTTTAACTCGTCATATCATTAAATGATTAAAACTCGAGCTAATAATGAAAGAACTGTATAATAATGTTTTAAGCTTTTTACAACTTTTAAAAAAGTTTTCCAACCGAAAATAATTTTAAAATAAAAGACAAATTTGTGCCCTACATTAAAAAGCATTCTTTGTCATTGATAAATAATTTCAACATGTATTTTCCCAGGATTATGAAAAGAAAATTGGATTATAAATTCATTTTGTTTAAATCCACCTGAAATTTTACCTCGCGGGAAAAAAAATAAAAAGAGAGAGAATAATTAATAGAAATTTTCTATGATCGAACTCTAATTAAAGATTTCAAAAATAACAACCTTGTTAACTTTTGGCTGAACCGATAACTAGAATTGAAAGGCATTTTAAATAAAGCCTTTTTGCATAACCTTTTGCCTTGTATTGCCTTTTTGCACAACCTATTTGTGTGAACAAGGATATTCATCTATGTTATACTTGAAAAATAAATACAGAGCAAAGTTAAAAGTGGATCCTAATTTGCGGTTAAATCTAAGTGAAATAAGACTAGGCATAAAGAAACTGACTATCAAACAGGAACAAATTTCACACTTAGAATTAAAGTATTATAACTTAAATTTTCATAATTAAAATGCTAACTAATATTTAGTCTAACATTTTTTTATGTGCGCATATTTAATACAAATAGCCAATAGGTTGTGCAAATGGCAAAATATATATATATTTTTTATTGAGAAACTGAAAAATATTCATTGCAAAATGCAGTGGTGGTGCTAAAGCTTTTCAATTTTTGTTTAGATGGTAGGCTTTAGTCAAAATGTTAAAAACCACTGATTTAGAAAGCTTTGGTCTGAGATGCATGCCAAGCAGATACGCAGCTAGGGAGCCAAATTATTGATCACACAAATGTTTATGCTAAATTATTGTTTCTTCAATAACGAGGTATTTATTCAGTGCCGAAGGGAAATGAAGAATCGGAACTGTCCACATGTTTTATCGACGAGGAAAAAAATAAAATGCGCACGCCTAAAGCATATATTAAAAAATTGTTGGCGCTTTTGGGGTCCAGATTTTAGATCCTTCTGGATATTGGACGTCCGGATCTCGGACTTTGTATCGTATTATTTACAAAATACATCCAGCTGCGCATACTGTTACAGACTTCACAGTGATATTAACACAAAAGTGCACATCGAACGAATGCACCGAACATTAAAATATATTTATCTTCATGGAAAAAATGTTAAGAGATTTTATAAGGCTACACATGGTATTATGCGATTTGTAAAATCCCAATCACATTATGTTCCGGCTACGAGGGACTTTACGTAGAAAGGGATAATTCTTAGAACCCGCACTCCAGGAAACCCAAGTAGCTAGGTTACCATTTTCACTTACTACAAAAAATTGAACGTCAAAGAATAATCGATTATCGCTCAGATTGGGATCACGTGATCCTTCAGAAGCCGAAATTTAGTCTGATTCGCTGATCTCTACGCGTGACAGAGCGCCAGCCGGAACATTTTCATCCAGTTTTCAAAAAATCCCGCGTAGCCGGTGCATTATTTCCGTAGCTAAGCGGGACTTCGCTTCCAGCGAGTCTCTTTATTATAGAAATCCTTCTGTTTAAACCAGTGCTATAGTTCGACTGCCTCAAACGCAGCCCTGGCTGGCATACTGCCAAAACACATAAACTCGTCCAAAAGGGGCGTTTTTACTTGCTGCGACGTGAAAGGTTACGTGAAAGTCTTCTCTTCTCCAGAAAGAGATATGCTGGATTGAAAGGAAGTCCCCGTCCTTTTACCCTATTTTGAGAATAATTCGATCCGAATGACGCATGCGTGTTTGCGCTCATGGTCGCGGATGAGGCAGTCGAACTATACCAGAATCTCGTTTTCAGAAATGTCCTGTCTAGCAGGGACCGTCTCTAGATGTGATAACCGCTTAAGAGATAAACTGATTGATCTCTTAATTGCAGCAAATAGGTCTGTTTCATCAACACATAATACGGAAATATACACTATACATGAAAATAACAAAACTTGTATATGCCACATACCTACTGAGTGTAATATATGCATTCACCGATTCAATGATGCAGCTGTATTGATTCATCAGGTAGGTCGAATATGTGCAAATATATACATTACTTACATCAGCACACTAGAAATACTACCACTTGTACAGATACTACAATTACAATACATAATGAATCTCCACTTATTATAGATGATGAAAGTGAATTAATTTTGAATGAAGTAGCCAAAGAAAAATCACAGACCTTCTCCCTGGAACACAGAAAGAATGAAATAAAACAAAGATGCTTAGAATTAATAGATTCAATAAAATCTGACAAAAAATGTGATGTATCAAACAGGATTCTAAAATCAGCACCACCCAATTAGAAGCTGTTGTTGATATGTTAAATGCACAAGAAATACATTTCCCAACTGCTAATAGATATTCCCCCTAATAAAAATATAATACCCCAAAGATTCTCAAATACAAAAAAGAAAAGGAAACTGACCAAAACTTCTACAGTAACTTCACAGAATGAAGATGAATTTAGTGATGAATAATACAATTCTAAAAATTATTTTGTATCACAAAAATTTCCCCACAGTCCTACTTAACACATCCCAGTATCTTAACACATATCAGTATGTTAAGTCCAAGTATCTTAACACATCTACTAAAAAAATATATTTTAACAATAGTCATTAGTACCTATTTACAATTCTTTTTGCCTATTTTTATCATCTAAAACATCTTCAATTGCGTGTAAGTGTTTTATATTTTATATGTGTCAGGTGATACTTTTTTTTATTTATAAAATACTCCTTCTTTCATTCTTCGGAACTTACTTCTCTTTAAGATAATTACAACTCTGATCCTTAAAATGATCAGGAACAATGCATGATGCAGAAGGTCAGAAACTGGGTCTTGAACCTTTATCCCTGGTGCTCGTGCCAGGTTGAAGTATTCTGCGATTATTGAGGAAGTCTAATTTTGTTCATCTTCCTTGCATTACTGCCTTCCTTTTTCACAAGACCAACATTATCAAATATTGTCCATACAATCAATCATTCATTGACTTTTACTGTTCAGTCAATAAATTATTACCAATCGTTTTAATGTAGATAAATATGCTGTTACGGATTTTCTATTTATTTAGATATTTTAATAGAATTGTAACTAAAATGGATTTATTTCCCCGTGAAATGCAGCACGAGACTTATTTGAAGAGAAAGCTACGTAGGAAAAGTAAAAATACAAGAGCGCCTACATTTAACATTTAATAAATAGATATTTCGTATTTGTACTGTTTTGCTATCCAGAAAATTCGAGAAAAGAGATTATACTAGAATATTCTCGTGATGATTCTCGGCTTATAAAAGCCGGATTAAAAGATCTCAGCTCAGTAGTTGTTATTGCTGTTTTAAGCGAATTGTATTGTTCACTTAGTGTTGTTATTGATTGTAGCGAATTCGCTGTGAGATCGAATTAACTTTCTCTTTATTTTGAATTGAGTTGTACTCAGTGTTTCAGTAGTTCAAAATATAACTGCTGTGAGATATTGTGATATTGTATGAATATCTCCGAGGAAACATTTCAGCATTTTGTTTTATTTCTTGTGAAAAGAATAAATTTTATTAACTTTTTATCGACTTGTGCATTCAATCCATTACGAACCCGTACGCACGCAACACTTTGTTATCTCAGAAGTAGGATCTGAATGCCAATTACAAGAGCGATGGAAGAAAAATTAAGGCAATTTATGGCAGCCTTTGCTGCATTTAAAGAAAAAATAAAAGCTGGCCAAGCATCCTTTAATGAAGAGATTAAAGCGGGAGAAGAATCCGTTAAAGAAAAGGTGAAAAGTGGTCAAGTAACTTTGAAAGAAGAGATTTAAGTTGTTCAGGAATCTGCTAAAGAAGACATAAAAGCTGTACAAGGAAAGATTGAAGCAGGTCAAGAGGAAATGAAAACAGAAATTATCTGCATAACAGAAACCAAATTCGAAGCTGTGGAAGGCAGAATAGGTACAGTTGAAGACAAAATTGGAAAAATTCAAGAAAGATTTCTTCAGTGGAGCAGCAAATTGACGAAAGAGTTTCTACCGTACAAGAACAAATCGAACAAATTAAACAGATAATTTCTGCTGCCGTCGCCAAAGAAGTTGACACCTTAAAGGAATGCACAGCGACAGCAGGAAGCAATTTTGATGCATTTAAACTTTTATCCGGGCCTTCTCGTTCTGCCCTAAAGTTATCCACATATGATGGGAAGACCCCCTGGCAAGAGCATAAGACACAACTTGCAATAGTGGCGGAAGCGAATGAATGAGATTTCCAAGTTAAGGTCTGTCATCTCGCCGCTTCTCTGAGAGCAGACGCAGCGGATATCATTCAAACTCTCAGAGAAAACCAAAGGATAGATTTCGAAGCTCTATCCGGCGCACTGGAGCTGCGCTTTGGGAAGAAATGTTTGAAAGACTACAACAGGCTCCAATTAAAATCCCGTCAACAGAAGCCCACCGAAACACACCAGAAGCTCGCCACGTATGTTGGAAGGCTATCTCACCTCACCTTCTTCTCGGAGTGCCCGACAGAAACAAGGGAAAACTTCTGTCTGCAATACTTCATCGACGGTATCCGGGATCCCGAAATACAGAAAGTTCTGCGAATGGTGGATGTGAAGGACGTAGAATGTGCTCTGGTGTATGCCATGAAATTCGAGGCAGCCCAGCAAGCAACTCGTAGAGATCACTACCCAGTCAGAGCTGTGCGAGGCTACGAGCCAGTGGATCAATTGATGGCTCGTTTAGACGATTTATCCAGAGAAGTCAATCCCTTGAGACAGTATAATAATGACAAGAAACCGACTCTAAAGTGTTGGAACTATGGTGCTGAAGGCTACATACGAAAGAACTGCAAAACACCCCTGCAAGGAAAATAGTACAGAAGATTTAAATAGAAAGTAAATGTCATGAGACGGAAAAGAAGTGACAAGAAACCAAGGTGCTGGAACTGCGGAGCTGAAAGCCACATGCGAAGGACTACAGAACATCCCATGCCATAGAAAATAACACCATTTTCCAGCAATGACGCAGGAAGCAAATTAATTATCATATCGTAGAGCGGAGTTTTGAACGTTAGTGAAAAACCCCGTTTTAAAGTGCTCAAGATTTTCACAGTGAGTGGCAACAGTAATGGGCTATCTGCTTGCGTCTGCGCATCATGTTCACGCCTGCGCATCTGTAATGTCATGATCAGAGGAGTTTGAGAATTGCCATCGACGGTGTGTGAGGGCTGGTTAATGATGAGTGATTGTAATTTAAATATGTGTATTAATAAAGTAACGAACCAGCGTACTTATTATAATGTGTGGTGATCATTGAGCTATCGACTAAACATATCTGGTCGAAGTCGCCGGAAAACTGTGAATTGATTTTATGCGTGAATGCATAGTGTTTCGGTTTTGAAAATCAACACTACGTTGCGTGAAATTAATAATCATCGAAAACGCAGGACTGTTTGTGTTTGCCAGTATTCCCTGCTTGTTCTTTTCAACGAATAGTGCTGATTTTGGATAAGGATATTCATCGAAAGTGGATCACTGGAGAGGTAAGTGATTCCTCTCTTGTTAGTTCTGTACATTCTGTAATTTGTTCTGTTATAAATAACAATGTTATTTAAGGGTGCTAAAAAGAAGATTTAAGGCTTATTGCCTTAGAAATCAATCTAAATGTTGATGAAAAAATGACTATAGCAGATTTAACTGATATTATTCTCAATAATATCAGTTAAATCTGGAATTATCTGGAATCTGGAAATCTGAAATTTTTAAAACTAAATAAGATTTAGTAAAAGAGATAGCAAACTCTATTATAGAAAATAGGAAACAAGAAGAGCAAAAACTTAATGAGTTAGAACAAATAAAACGTGAAAGATCAAAGAATGAGTTAGAGTTGGCTAAGCTTAAAGCAGAAACAAAACTTGATGGTGTAAACGAAATCGAAACAAAATCAGAGTCACTAGATCAATTAATTAAAAGTATCAGAACTTTAACTGTAAAAATTCCTATACGTCCTGAAAATTTGGGTTTTTTCTTTTCATCATTAGAACGAGCGTTTATTACAAAAAATGTCTCGGAGTATCAATAAGGCAGAAATTCTGTTAAATTTGTTAGGAGATAAAGCTTCGAATATAATAACCTATTTACATGATAAAGATATAGCGAATTATGAAAAAGTAAAAGAAGTAGTTCTGAAGGAGTTTCAACCAACACCATATTCGTGTTTAGAAAATTTTAGGAAAACTGTTAAACAACCACATGAAACTCATGTACAGTTCGCTTCACGTCTAGTAACTAGTTGGGATTATTATTTAAAATTAAGGAAGGTAACTGATTTCGAGACCCTGAAACAACTGATAGTTTCAGACAGGTTATACCAATCTTTAGATAAAGAAACGGCTTCTCACATTTCAGTGCGGCAAGGTGATTCATGGTTTTCACCTAATGAGCTAGGTAAAGAAATCGATTTATATTTCACGTCACGAGGAAAACCTCTTACTGAGAGTTCTCATATTAATCGTAAATATAACAGCTCAAAAAGTGTAGCTAAAGTGTTTCTGTCAGATGTTAAAACAGAGAACTGTATTTTGTGCCATGAGAATCACGGTTTGGCAAAATGCCTATCGTATTTAAAATTACCGGTACAAGAAAGAGTACAGGTTGTGAAATCTAACAAATTATGCTTTAATTGTTTACATATGCATTCAGTATCAAATTGTCCATCTAAATATTCTTGTTTTTGTCAAAAACGACACCACAAGACTATTCATTTTGCCAAAGCAAATATCGTAAAGGAGAAGGAATGTTCTTCATCGGAACAAAACAAATGTATCTGACTGCAACGTTCCTAAACGAGATGACTCATCGACCTTGAATGTTAATGCGCAGGAGTTCGTTCAAAAGGCATTTATTAGTAACTATTCGAATAAACAAAATACAGTTTTGCTTTCAACCATCGTACGTTTTTTAATTGATAACGAGGGAAGGAAACACAGAGTAAAGTGTCTGCTAGATGGCGGCAGTATGTCAAACTTTTTGACACGTAATTTAGTAGAGCATTTGCAGTTAGAGAAAGAAAAAACAAACATTTCGGTTTCAGGAATTAATGATGCTACTTTCACAATAAAGCATAAAATTAATGCTTCTATATGCAATAAAGAAGGAACTTTTATAAAGAATTTAGACTTTTTAGTAATTCCAAAAATATCTGCTGATTTAACACCTTCTCGGAAAATTAAAATTTCAGTGCAAGATATTCCTAATGTAAAGTTAGCGGATGAAGGATTTAATATTCCAGAAAAGTAGATATGTTGTTGGGAGCGGGAGTTTTTTATGAATTTTTGAAACCCAGTCAAATTCGAATGAATAATCCTGATCTTATTTTTCAAGATACAGTTTTTGGTTTTATAGTGTCTGCAAGTATTCCAACAGAGACTGAAACCAGGATTCATTGTGGGTTGGTAAAGGAAGAAGACAATTTAGATAAAACTCTTAGAAAATTTTGGGAATTAGAGAATATTGAAACTATTAAACCCCAAAACAAAGAATCTTTAATTTGTGAGAAACATTTTGTAGAAAATTATACGCGAGATAAAACTGGTAGGTGCATTGTTAAAATGCCGTTAAAGGAGGATCCTGACACTTTAGGAAGTTCTAAAGAAATTGCAATGAGTAAATTAAATTCCTTATGGAAATGTTTAGCAAAGAATCCAGAATATTCAAAATTATATTCAGATTTTTTAAAAGAATATTAACAGTAGGACACATGGTTGAGATTAGTGAAAGTGACGAGACACAAGGATCATATTACATTCCTCATATTGGAGTATATAGGGGAGAAGAGAAGAGTAAGTCGACTCCCTTGAGAGTAGTATTTAACGCTTCTTCTTTGACAATCAAAGGAAACTCTCTAAATTCTATACAGTATAATGGCTGTGTAATACAAAAAGATTTATTCTCAATTATGCTGAGATTCAGAAAATATATTTTTGCTTTCACCGCAGCCATACAAAAGATGTATCGAGCTATTTCTATCCATCCAGATCAGAGGAAGTTGCAAAGAATTTTGTGGAAAGAAGACATTGACAAGCCAGTTAAAAACTTTGAGTTAACCACCGTTACCTATGGTACTGTGAGTGCACCATTTTTAGCAATGAGGACACTTGTACAGCTGTCAAAGGACGAAGGAAATAAGTTTCCTTTAGCAGCACCTGTACTGAGAGAAGATATGTACATGAACGATATTCTGTCTGGAGCTGAGTCGTTAAGTTCTGCATTAGAACTCCAGAATCAGTTAATAAGCATTTTGAAGAGTGGAGGTATGTTACTCCATAAGTGGTGTAGTAATGTACTGAACTGTGTCAAACAAACGACAAATTATATTCCCTTGGTGAATCAGAAGAATCTAAAGCATTGGGTGTTATTTGGAAACTTACCATCGACCAATTCGCTTTCCAAATTCATGTGGAAAGCATAGCTCAGCCTGCAAAGAGATCAGTGCTATCAACAATTGCACGTATATTTGACCCCCTAACAAAAGCTAAAATCTTTCTGCAAAACCTGTGGTGTCTGAAGTTGGACTGGAGAGATCCGCTTCTTGAGACGGAGGCGCAAGAATGAGAAAACTTCATCAAGTCCTTGCCAGCAATAAATAAGGTCAGTGTTAAAAGATGCATACTAATAGAAAATGCAGTGCATAATGAACTTCACGGATTCGCAGATGCTTCCGAATCTGCTGATGGATGTGTCATCTACTGCAAATCCACATCAGAAAAAGGTGCCTTCGAAGTGAATCTGGTTTGTAGTAAATCACGTGTATCACCTCTTAAGCAAACTACAATACCGAGATTAGAACTGTGTGCGGCCGTTCTTTTAGCAAAATTGATGATAAAAGTGAGAAGTGCTTTGCAACTAAAGACGGTTGACATCTTCCTGTGGAGTGATTCGATGATTGTTCTTTCCTGGTTACGAAAAGAGCCTTTTGTTGCGAATCGTATCTCAACAATCTTTTGTTGCGAATCGTATCTCAACAATCCAGAACTTGACAAAAGTTCAGCAATGGCGACACGTATTTTCTGAGAACAATCCTGCAGATCTTATCTCAAGAGGGATGAATCCTGAGAAATTGGTTAAGAATAAATTATGGTTCGAGGGACCTACTTTTCTAAATTCCTGTGTCTGTCATAAGAGACGAGTTTACTAGTGAACTTAAACAATCAGAAAATAATGACTTTCTTGTTCTTACTGTTGCTGTTAGCACCTTCATTGAAGAATTACTTAATATTAGTAATAATTATTCTAAAATATTACATGTTATAAGTTATCTTTTCAGATTTATCCACAACCTGAAGAGTTCAAACAGGAGACTTGGGCACTTGACAACGGAAAAAACCAACAATGGGGAAATTTTCTTAATTAAGGAGATTCAAAGTAAAGAATTTTCAGAGGAAATAAAATGTTTACGCCTAAAAACAAATGTTCCTGGCAAAAGTAAGATAAAATGTTTAAATCCTTTTTTAGACAAGGAGGGAGTACTAAGAGTGATCGGCAGAATACAGCATGCTAATATAAGCTTCAACAGTAAATTCCCAATTATAATACCTAAAGGTCATAAATTAACTAAACTCATTTTAGAATTCTATCACAAACGATGTTTTCATTTAGGGCCTACTGCTTTGCATTATTATGTGAGACAAAAGTTTTGGCCAGTTCAGGGTAAGGCTACTTGTAGAAAAGTTGTGCACGATTGCATTAAGTGTTTTAGAGCTAAGCCCATTGGAGTTGAACAATTAATGGCTGACTTACCAAAAGAAAGGGTGACATCTGACTTCCCATTTAATTGCTCAGGTGTGAATTTTTGTGGCCCATTCCTTGTTAAGTATAAACATCAAAGGAAGGGAATTTACCATAAATTATATGTATGCAGTTTTATATGCTTAGTCACGAAAGCCGTTCACCTCGAAATTGTCACCGATTTAACATCAGAGGCCTTTGTAACGTGTTTAAAGAGATTTGTGGCTCGTAGAGGCTTATGTTCAAAACTATTTTCAGACAATGCCACAAATTTCATAGGAGCAAATAAGGAGATTTCTAGGTTACGCAATTTAGTTTTAAAACCAGACAATGGCCTTGCTAGTTATATCTTTCTTCCACCGAGAGCACCTAACTTTGGTGGCCTCTGGGAAAGTGGAGTTAAGGCGTTTGAGTATCATTTTAAGAGAGTTTTGGGTAATTCCAGATTGAGTTATGAAGAATTCCTAACAGCCGTTACCCAAATAGAAGGAATTCTAAATTCAAGACCGCTTGTACCTCTGTCGTCCGATACTGATGTGTATGATATATTAACACCTGCCCATTTTTTTAATTGGGAGACCCTTAAATACTATTATAGAGCCAAGTTTAACTGAAGTTAAAGGTAATCGATTATCTAATTGGAAAAGACTGACAAAATTAATTCAAGCTTTTTGGAAAAAATGGCATATACAATATCTGAATAATTTGCAACAGAGGTCCAAGTGGATGGTAGAAAAGGATATTGTAAAAATAAATGAGTTAGTACTTCTGAAACATGAAAATCTACCGCCTCAAAAATGGGTATTAGGCAGAATAATAGAGCTTTATTTTGGTGAAGACAATCGGGTCAGAGTGGTTAAAGTCAAAACTCAATCTGGAGTTTACAAAAGACCCATTTCAAAGATTTGTATTTTACCTATTGGATAAGTAATTTAATTTTTTTAATGTAATTACTATTATTATGTAGTTACTATGTGTGTATGGCATTCATTATCATTGTGAAGTTTATGGTATAATCTGTTTATTTTATTGTTTAAAAAATTTTAAATTATGTATTTTACCTCTTAATGATTAATGTACTTACTATTATTTTATGTAGTAGTACTTGTTCAAAATTGTTTGTAATATATTTGTTTAAATTTCTTTATAATATATCTTAATTACAATAGTTGAATGCTACGCATTGCAACGCGAGGCGCCATGTTTGCGCCTGCGCATCTGTAATGTAATCTGCACATGCGCATCTGTAATGTCATGATCAGAGGAGTTTGAGAATTGCCATCGACGGTTTGTGAGTGCTGGTTACAGCCATGAGTTAATGATGAGTGATTGTACTTCAAATGTGTGTATTAATAAAGTAACGAACCAGCGTACTTATTATAATGTGTGGTGATGATTGAGCTATCGACTAAACACTATCCATCAAAGGGAATATCAATGGAGTTAGTTGCAATATGATCATTGACACAAGAGCTAATGTTACTATCATTCGGAAAGATTTAGCTCAACAATTTAATGATAAACTGATTTGGATGCTATCCTGTGTTACCTCCCCAGACTGCGTCTGGTGATAAAATCGACATCGATGGGAAATTAAACGTGAACATCACGCTTGGAAGTGCCGCTTGCCATCACACGGCATATGTGGCAGATATTACAGATCTTTGCATGCTCGGATTGGACTTTCTAAGGAAATACAATTTTTCTTTGGACTTAAAAAACAACAGACTGCTTTCAACATCAGAGGACACTATCCATCATCAGAAGGGATCCTCAGCTAGAAACGTCGATGCGTTGTCTAAAAGACGCTGCCAAAACCACACTAGGGTAAAATAGAAACTAGCGACTACCGGCAATTCTACATCCCAGATGCTCAGCGGTCGAGATCTTCATCTGCTTAGTGATCTCCTGTTTGGTCGCCCTCCGGATGTGCCTTCATCGCTTGAGGAATACACCAAAGATTTCCGAGCCCGGTTTGAAGTGACGCACAATTTTGCGCGAAAGCGAGTCAACATGGCGACGAGGAAGTTGAAGACCCGATACGACACGAGAGCTATTGAACATCGATTCAATGAAGGGGACAAGGTGTGGTTGTGGAATCTGACTCGAAGGAAAAGGCCTCTGCCCTGAATTACACAAGCGCCTGGCCCCAGCCATCACCCCAAGCTCTTATTGGACACTACTTGTGATGTCATAGAGTGACGAAATGAATTCCCCTTGGCATTTTTGCGCGCGAAAAGCTAGCTTTAATTGAAAATACTCTGTTACATTCCACAAATTCCCATTTATACAAAACATAGCCAAGACCAAAAAAAGTATAAGTTCATCTAACTTACACGAAACCGATAATAAAATCTCTTCAACCTGGCGTCATAAACGGCAACCAATAAGAACAGGGGGGTTGGCTGGGGCCAGGCGCTTGTCCTGAATTACAGTCACCTTGGGATGGTCCATACACAGTTCTAAACAGGCTGAACGACGTCGTGGTTCAAATCCGTAAGTCATCGAACTCTAAATTGTAAATAGTATAAGATCGTGGTCTTTTTTGTATTTGATTTGTTTTAAGTTACTTATTGCAATTAGTGTTTAAGTCGTTTGTTATTGTAATGTTATGTTTGTTAGTGAATTAATGCCTTAGTTGTAAATTTGGTTTCCTGTCTAGAGACTGTACTGCCCGGGACGCGCAGTCCTTGGGAAGGGGGCAGTACTACGGATTTTGTATTTATTTAGCTATTTTAATAGAATTGTAATTAAAATTGCTTTATTTCTCCCTGCAATGCAGCGCGAGACTTATTTGAAGAGAAAGCTACGCAAGAAAAGTAAAAATACAAGAGCGAGTGCATTTCACATTTAATAAATAGATATCTGGTAATTGTACTTTTTGCTATCCAGAAAATTCGAGAAAATAGATTATACTAGAATATTCTCGTGATGGTCAAAAAGCTTATAATAACCGGATTGAAAGATCTCAGCTCAGTAGTTGTTGTTGCTGTTTTAAGGGAACTGTATTGTTTACTTAGTGCTGTTATTGACTGTAGTGAATTCGCTGTAAGATCGAATGAACTTTCTCTGTATTTTGAATTGAATTGTACTCAACATTTCAGTAGTTCAAAATGTAACTGCTGTGAGATATTGTACGAATATCTCTGAGGAAATATTTCAGCATTTTGTTTTATTTTTTGTGAAAAGAATATATTTTAGTAACTTTTTATCGACTTGTACATTCAATCCATTACGAACCCGTACGCACGCAACAATATAGATAGTTATGTATGTATACGGAGAATGTGATTTATACAATCTATTTAATAAAAGCAACACGAAGATGTGATATATAAATTGAGATATTTAATATAATTTCATTTTGTATATATCAAATAATATATCAAAAAAAATTTACATTTAATTAAATACTACTCTGGCACAATTAAAAATGATATTCATTGGTATTAATTACATATTCTTATTCAGCTTTTATTCCTTTTGCCTATTCTAGTTGTTTTTAATGTGTTTAGAAATCCATAGCTTAATTTTCATCCAAATTCAGCTGTGGTTTCTCTACATGAACTGCATTTTTCACAATTTGCAGCGAAATTTAATAAATTTTAATTATAATTATTCAGTGTCAGAGGATTTCAATGCAAAATTCTAACGCATTGTGATAGCTAGCAGTTTCAAAATTAAAAAAAAATGATTAAAAATATGTATAGGTATTTTAATTGTTGACTTAATATCAGGTGTGTTTAACCATTTGATCACCTAATGAATGGGAAAGGAGTTTTTAATCAAGATAAATAAAAATTGTTTATTTATTTATTTTTTCAGTATCATCCTATTTCCTTTCAAAGCTGTCTGAATTTGATGGCTATATTTTAAACTATTTTTTTTCCCTGTCTGTTAAAAATTAAATTTGTTTCTCTCTGATTAATGGGATGCTAGATGGAATTACACTCTGATTAATGGATGCTAGATGGAAAGATAATGGCTTGAAAAGCTACTTGAGTAAAAAATTTACTATAATTAGTTAGTGATGAAAATATAAATGTCGTAATGTGTTTTGTCAGAACGAGTACTTGAGTACTTACACATTGATGTCACTGCAAATAAAAGGGATGAATGATTAGTGATTTTAATTTGCTTTTTTTTTTGTTGCTTATTTTAAATGAAGAGCAAAATTTGCCAGTGTAAAATGGCTAAAGAAACATGAACAGAACTGTCCATCACTACCTAAACTTTTACTTATTGGATGGAATGGGTTGCAACAGGAGCTGTAAAGTTTTTTGCCACCAAAATAAGCAGTTTTGTGTATCTTGTGTAACCTGAAATTAATGTAGTAAAATCTAATTTAATTTATATTTTTTAGTTGTAAATTTTTTTATCAATTTTCCATTTTATTAAATATTAAATATTTCACTAACATTTGTGTTTGGCATAAAGTGTCAGACTAATCAAAATTGTGCTAAATATATTTTAATACTGTTTCATTTTTTTTTCTTTTCATTAAACACTGCATTTAATCACAGTACTATTTTTACATTAATTTATCAAAAAAAGGTACAGAATATAAAAAGTAGGCTAACAAAATTATTGATCACATTGAATTCCTAGATTAAAAATTAGATGTTTCTAACTTGCATTTTATAAAATACATAAAACTTAATGTCTTGTCAAAATTCAAACGCTTCTAAAGCACAGCTGAAATATCTACTAATAGGACAAAAATGTCTTCAGATATAACAGGACAGTTTTCAAATTACAGGGCTGTAGGTAGCTCATGGTCAGGAAATCGAAAATTTTAATCGATTTATTTAATGTGGTTACGCAGTTATCACTTGAAATAGCAGCGACATCACACTGGACACTAAGTTGTGTTATGCCATCTATTAGTTTTTTTTCTTCTTATTTATATCGATAAGCAAGTTATATTTGTGAAGGAAGTCATCTCTTAAATTACCTTTTGTGACATCATCCATTACGAATGGAATCGAAAAATCCCAAATCAACAATTAGCGTTTTCATGCCAAATCTGTGCTATTAGCTGCATACAGTTTGTATTTACTTTTATATTTATTTTGAGTATTACCAAGAATTATGATTACATCAGCTCTGCTATCGACAAAAAAGAGCAAATTTGAACTTGGTCACGAACGAGTAAACGAAATTTGCGACAGTGCTTCATAATTTCTGAGGAGTTTGCCGCTGAACCTACTGCAGATTCGATTTCACCTGGCTTTTGAAATGGTTGCTTACCCAAGCAACAGGGGCCGGCATTTCTTTGGAATGCATTTTGCTTCAAATCGAAAGTGATAGACATAAAATTTACTATTTGAAGCATATCGTAAGAGGAACTCCGTGAATCCGAGTCTCTTTTTTTTTTCCCCCAAGAGGCAATTTTTTGCTACAAATCACCCACCGAAAAGGAAAATGCATTAGCACTAAATAATTCTGATTCATATCACTGATTTTTCCTGCCATAGACGGTAACTTCGTTATATTTTCATCACTAACTAATTACAACAAATTTTTTACTCAGGCAGCTTCTCAAGCCATTATGTTTTGATTAAATTTTCAGACACTTCCGTAGTAGCAACTGATCTCAGTTTCTGCAAAAGTTGGCTAGGTTTTATGTCGCCATGCTCAATACCAGTAATCGAAAGTTTAACACGTACATATTCACTTTCCTTAAATAAATGTAATAGCCTAGTTTTAGCATCCAAATATTTTGTGGCACTTTCGTTCGTTACAATATTCTAAATACCGGGCGACCCAAAAGTCCGTTAAAATTTGAATAATTAACTGAATAATGTAGATAGAGAGGTTAAAAACTGACACACATTCTTGAAATGTCATGGGGTTTTATTGGAAGAAAAAAAAATCTTAAAACAGCCAACAGATGGCGCTTCATATAATAACAAAAGCAATATTTAACATAACAATTGATTTTTTAGCAAAGAACTGTATTCTTTATGACAAATGTTTCGTATGTCGGCCATCATTCGTCAACAATATCTGTAGTCGAGGAACAATGTTGTGAACAGTACTGTACAGCATACTTGTAGTTAAGGTGAGAAATTGCTGTCGGATGTTGTCTTTTAGCATCCCTAATGAGGTCGAACATTCGCAGAAAACTTGCGATTTCAGGTAACTCACAACCAATAATCACACGAATTGAGATCCGGGGACCTGAGAGGCCAAGCATGAAGGAAGCGGCGGAATCTCAAGAAAATGCAATACATTTAAGAAAAAGTTAAAAAATCAAATTATAATTTATGAATATTTAGGAACTTTCAGGGGAAAAAAAAAGAAGAAATGAAAAAGCAACATATCTTCTGTATAGTAAAACTTCAGAAAGACTTTTCCATGTGCTTTGTTACTGATGCGGGTGATTCAAAAATTCAAAAATACACTTTTAATTGGGATTAAAATTTTATAATACATTTCACATAAGAACCCTCCAAATTTTTCTTTATTTATTCCCTTTTATAAAAATAAAAGTTAAAAAATTATTACATTTCTAAATGAAAAAGATGATATCAAAAATTATACGAAAAGACGCATATGAGTAGAAAATGAATCATAAACAAAACCTTTAATTGTTCATTAAAAACAGTCTCCATCGGTGATTTATTCTGATTGGTGGAATTTCTTCAGTTCTTGGCGAGTTTTAACTGCCTGTGAATCTTTCCAGAAGATTCATTTGTTGTCATTTAAAAGATAAAAAACAAGCAGGATTATTAAAATGCAGTCTTAACTACTGATATTCGAGATGAATTGTAGAAACAAGAGGAATTACTAAGGAATAGCTAAGTTTACTGCTTTTAGCTAAAAAAATGAGCTGCTACTTTGAATAATAATAACAAAATCATGAATAATTTACCTGCTGCTATTCAGCATAAAAGAAATATAAATATAAATAATAACAAAATATTAAAGTTAATTTTACAAAATAATTAAAACACAGACAACTAGAACTTTCCACAAGTCCTTTCATGATAGCTGTTGATATTTTCCTCCACTTGGCTTGGTGAAAACACGAGTTCCTTCACCAATATTGGATAGTTGCTGCACTCCCCAATTCGGCGATCCAACTCGTCCCACAGGTTCTCAGTAGGGTTCAGATCTGGGCTGTGGGCAGGTCAATTCAATTTGCTTTGCTCCATTGTCACCATTATTCTGATCCATGATTGACTCCGCAACATAAAAGCTGGTATGTTGTCCTGAAACTAATATGGGTTTAACCCATAAAACTGCCACAAGGTAGGAAACACACTGTGATTCTAAATAGTGCAGTAGGCGTCAGCATCAAGTTTACCATGAATTTGGACCAAGGTTTCAGTCCATACCAGAAGAAATAGTTCTAGATCATAATTCCACCTTTCCCAAACTTGACTGTAGACAAAATGCATTCAGGCAGACCCTGCCATCTGAACAATAGAGGATGAACTGAATCTTGATTCATTGCTCCAGAGAAACTGTTTTCACTGATCCGCAGTTGAATGTTGATGCGTTTTGCACCACATTAGCTAAATAGCACTGTGGACTTTGTGATCAAAGGCTTATGGGTGGTAGCATTACTATGAAAACCAATAAGATGTGCTTTCTTGTGGATGGTATTCATTGAAGTAACACTCCCAGTTACTTGTTGAAATTCTTGGAGTATGCTGGCCATTGGTTGGGCGCAGTTCTTCAGAATTTCTCTGGACAGCAGCATCTGTCAATCTCTATCTCCTAATTTGTGGTCCCGAGTTGGGTCTGCCACTCCGGGCATATTCCGACAATTACCACTCATCTACCACTTCTGAATTAAATAGGCCACTGCTGATTTTGGCTAATTCAGCTTGCTACATATGCCCCTTAAGGATCAGCCATTTTTTTAATACCCGACGATTATACCTTTCTGGAAATCAGATAACTCTGCATTTTGTGGCATCTTGCATGTGATTAATACCAATGTTGTTTCCTACAAGATATTTAATGACGGAGGGCATGACACATATCAGGACTGCAAATATGGGCATTTGCATGTAGGTGTCCAAATACTAATTGGTGGATAGTGTATCTATCTCACTGTTCATTAATCTAACCTCTTTATTTCATCAATCTTCCTAAAAATTATATTTTCAAGAAATACTTTTAAATATTTGGTATTATGTACTGTTGTAGATTAAATGAAAGATCAACCAGAATTTGATAAAACAGCAAGCATTTATTAAAATAATCCACACTTAAAAAAACAGAACAAACTGCACTGCCAGCCAAAAATAAATGTTTCTAGTTTATGTATTACAACAAAGTTATAGAATCTAATATAAAGCTTACTTTTATACATTTGTAATATTGTATAGGAACAAAATGCAATATTATCGCTGGAAGGCTGTGATACCAAACTGCTACACATACAAAATACAGTATCAATTTAAGTCACCAAATGCAATTTAAAGCTTGTCAATGTTAGATAATGTTTGTCAAAAAAAGCATTTGGCAAAACAATTTTATTTATTTATTTTTTTTAGATGATATTACTAATGAGAAAATACTGAATTTTCCAATGGATAGATATAAGCTAAATCAAACAAACTGGAATCCATTTGTTTTACCAAGCCATATTAAGTTAATAGAATATAAAATAAATTCCTGTATGTATCTTCAAGTGAATTTCCAACATTATATGAATCAATACTTCCCCTCCCCTTCCCCAAAATATAAGCATATGTGAAGCTTTTTGCAGTATTTCTTTGTATAAGTAAGAACGAAAAATCTATTGTTTTGAAATGAAATTTGGCAAAGCAATAGTTGAGAAAAATTTTGTAACTGCACATGGAATTATTATGTGATAACTTACTAAATCTGCATTTAGATGGCTGAAAGAGTTTCGCAGAACTTGACATAAAAAAGAACTTGTTATTGCAATCAGAAATAATTTTTTATACGACATATTCTGATAGATTCTGTTTAAATTACTTAAAAGCTTTCTAAACTCATAAAATCAGTACATAAAATTTGAAGCATACATGACAGGAAAGTTGATTATTTTGTAAAAAATAATCTTCTTATACAGGGAATATTAATATTCTACTAACTGTTTTTTACTTATTTATTAACTATTATGATAACATTTGTTTTATTATTTATATGGATGTAAGTTTAAATATAAAAAGATTTATTTAAATTAATGGAATTTGAATTTAATTAAATTATGTCATAGCCCAATTCTACAAACAAATATCCTGTACATCAAGCTTTGTTTCAGAGAAAAATCTAAAAACTTTGTATATGCCTTCAGCAGCCAAAGGATTAACGTTGCTGAATGCTGGTAATTTGACCCAGCAGCACTCTCATAAATTACAACAAATTGTATTGGATTACCTAGACTATGGCAAAGGATGAAGCTTAGCTGCCTACAAAAAAGGATGCTTTTGTGAAGCACTTTTCAGCAGACTGGTTTACACTCATTGGAAAAACCACAAAAAATCTTATGAAGCCAACCCATCTACAGAGGTTTGAACCTTGGTCTAATTCCTCGTATTCAGTTAAGTTACTTAAGAATAGAATAAGAATTTTTAACAGCAGCATATGAACATGCTTATCAAGATATTTAATGCACTAAAAGTTCAGCATTTTTAGCATATGATTTTTAATTTTATTTCAGAAACAGACTCTTCAACCAAAGAAAATATTAAAAAATATTTAAAAAAAAAAATCATTGATTCTGCAGAAGTACTTAAATGGAGGTTCTCTCCAATTATGATCCTTAAAAAGAAGAAAATACATATCATGTGAAATCTAAATGAGCAGCATGATGAAGAGGATATAAATATAGAAATTTATACTTGTTCTAATGCATCCAAATGTCAGTTTGGTAAACACCAGTCTCCACTACATATGCATTTTAGTGCTCATTTGTAAATTTTCCCAATTCACAAATACTTATTTTATATAACTGCATTATATCCAGAATTGTTTTTGAGCCATTATGCAACAAATACATACATCAACAAAATGTTTAAACTTGACAACTTACTTGAGTACAAAGTTTGATGAAGATTAGATACATCAAATGTAACACACCCATCAAACTGTGAAGCATTGCAACAGCAGTTTTTATTTACATAGCCTCCCAAATAAGACTTTAATTTTACTCTACCCCTAGCATTTCCTTTCATTCTCTCTCCAATATTATCACAATTGATCTTATTACCCATTTTAACAGACTGAAATAAAGTTTAAAAAATGTATTAAAAACATACATATTTTTAAAACCAAGCAAAAATTATTAATGCACTGTCGCTACTTTGATTACCAGCATTTGTAAAAAGATCAAATGAGTCAAATGATCAATTTTTGATTACTGATAAAATCTAAATCCATATTAAAAACTTAAGCATTCATGAAATAGCTTTTTTATTATGATAAAATACTAAGTGAATTAATATTACTTTGTTAATTATTAATATATTAATATAATTATTATTATATTACTTACTAATTGTCTTTATTGTTAAATTAATTTTATTTCATGATGTGAGTTGTAACTTATACCGATGGTGTGAGAGCTAAAAAAAGATTTTTCTTATATAGTGAAAAAGCAGAAAAGAAGTAGTTACATGACATGTCTAAGAAATTAAGACACACAAATTGTATACGAAAAAATTTTACATGTAATTATATTGCTTTTATGTACATTTTGATTAGTACTGGTAACACTAGAAATCCTCACAATTACTTTTCCTTTTATTCAATCATAAATTTAAACTTTCTGAATACATTTTTTTTAATCATTACTGTTTTCTACCATTATTGATAATTATTTTCATGTACCTGATTATTTGATTCGCCATTTATATACACCGAGAGGTATTCTATTACAGGTTGGGAATTTTTAGTCTAGAATAAGAAAATTAAATTAATCAGTTTCACAATTCTTTAAATGCATGGACTATGAAGAACAGCAAAGAACAAACTGGAAATTAAATTAAAGGTTTCCGTTAGGAAATAATGAAAGGATATTAAAAGAAAATACAGATTATAATTATTTCATGAAAAATTTCAAGAAATTTAATAAAAAGAGAATAAAAATTATAATGATGCTGATATTTTGCTCAATTTCTTTGAAAGTAATACAAGATTCAGTTATTAATCAAAAGTGATTTAAGACAACCAGTTTCTATTTTGCAACATAAAGATGAAAGTCACAGAGATGCAAATAGCTTAGTGATCAAGGAGACTTCTTAAAGCCCTCACATAAAATGTATATATATAACAGAAATGTTGTTTGAGTGCTACAGTTACCATAGATACATCTAAAACTAAAAGTAGTACTTATAGCTTTTAAAGTTTTTACATTTCATTCTTCATATGTTTTGTATTTAAAATTGAAGATATAAATTTTCACTGCTGTCTTGTTAATTTTAATTAATTTTCAGAATTTGTAGGTAGACAGTTGAAAAATTATTTAGTAAATAGTAAAATTTTGTCTCTGAAAAAATTTAAACTTTCTTTAAAAAATTTATATATTGTTAATTAGTAAAATGAATAAATAACTTTACCAATAGCAAAAATATGACAACAATTGTTTGCTACCATAAAACTAATACAATTTTCTCTGAGTGCTTTTCCATTAAAATCAAAGAGTGTCACCATCACCAGATATAAATGTTTGTGCTAAATATAACCAGAAATAGTAATAACAGCACTAACGATTCATATAAAATACATTAGTTAATAAATATTAAAAAATTGTTAGGGCTTTGTGAATAACTTATCAATCATTTTTTTCTCTCTTGGCATGATCTCATTTAGTTATGCCACTCTTTTAGTGACCTGCACTGAATTAACACCATAACTTTATTTTATTATTACTTGAATAAATTTTTCTCTATAGATAATTCCTTCTTTCTGAAATATAAAAGTGTCAATGTCTGATGAAGTTCACTGTGGAAGTTCCTATCATATGTTTTTATACATTCATTTTGGCTACTGACACTGCTTGACACCTTTTACACAAGAAAGTATCTTAAAATATATCTTATCAATAAAACAGATGATAGATGTCAGTCTGAGAAGAAGTGATCATAAAAATGTTTTTAGCATCACAACTTAGAAATATTCATTCTAATGGGACTGCCACATAAGGAACTATCATACAGCTGAAGATTTTCAGCATCTTTATAAAAACTGTAGATTGGCTGATAGGTGCCATCATTTCTATCAACCGGAATAGTTTATCAGGTTATGCTTCCTGGAAGACGACTCGGGTATTTCAATAAATGAATCCTTAATTTCACAAAAATGATACATTTATACTTTCAAATGCACGTTTAATTTTTCTTCTTTGGATTAATATAGAACATAGTTTATTACAGTGTTTCGTACTAAATCTTCAATTGTAGGCCCTAAAATTTTAAAATATTTTTTAAAAAAATGCCAAACTGTTATATTTTCAAACATTATGTATATTCTTTGAATAAATACAGACTGTAAATATATTACAATGTGTTATACCAAATCTTCAACTGTACATTAAAAAATATTAACATATTTATGCATTCTTTGTAATGATCTAAATATTCTAGTTTTTTATTTCTTATTTAGTAACAACATAGAGGAAATTTTTACTCTAATTATAAAATACAATCTCTAAAAGTTATTTTAACAACACAACTATGAATTTTACTCAAAATAATCAGATCCATGTCCTCAAAGTTTTGTTAGTAAAAATATGTTTAAAAATTATATAAGACTTAAAAATTAGTTGCATTAATGAAATCTTACCATACTATACAGAACAAAAAAGCAATGCAAGCTTTCAATAACATCACTGATGATTTTGCTGACAGCAAAGTGTGAATAATTAAATAGCATGTAGATATCAATATATAGTAATTAAATAGCCCATATTACATAGAAACATTGGTTAATTTTAGGGTGCCCCTTGGATTATCACCAAGTTGTTTCATTTATCGCCAAATTGTTATTTCATTTATGGTAACATGAGTAGTTGAATGTTACGGAAAATCTATTATGATGTGATTGGTTGCGTGAATGCGGTTGAATTGACTGATGGGAAAATATTTGTAAGGGCCTATTTCTGCATTGGATGTCAGTTAGGAAGTATGTTGCTTATTTTGTGTTGTACACCATAAAATGGCTGTATGTGATGAGATTAATATGAAATTTCTGTACGATTTGGAACGAAAGGGAAAAAAAGCATTAATTGACTGGTGTGTAAATGAAGGTTTACTTAGTAGTTATTATAATTATCCTGTTTGTACAAAGGAAATACGTATGGGCGAATGTAAAGATTTTTTGTATGGCTTTTCGCAAGAAATGCACCGACAATGCAGCACTACAAAGGATATTTTTTACTCTTAGTTTTGTGAATTTATGTGGTGATGGTAGTATGCATATTCTAGTTCTGATAGTCTGAAGACACAGAAATTTCTAAATATGGCAAGTTGATATTTCCTTTTTTATGTCATTTCATTGTGTGATTTAAAATGCAGTTTATTGATCTTTGACTGGCTACAAATTTTGTTCATTATTGGCGATGAGTAACTTTGCTTTAACATTATATGATGTCATCATTCTCCTGATTTTTTTAACTGCATGGTCTGCTGCAAAAGAAAAAGATCTCCAAAAGCTGCAAGTTATACAAAATACTGTTCTTCGAATGATTACAAACGCCCACTTCTATGTGAGCAACGCCACTGGAAACTATTAAAGATCACCTGCATAGGATCAATAGACAGTTCTTCACGAAAGCAATCGAATGTGAATATCTAAAACATTTTGACATCTTTAATTATGTTACTCTTCCTGAGGACTCCGACCTAAGACCACTAGTGGCTCACCTCATCTGTGATACGAATTTTCCGACATAAGCTATATTTTAAAATATGACATGAGTATCTTCTTACTTGCAGTCTTAAAATTGTATTATGTAAACATGTATATTTATAATTCCTAAATATGATTTTTCTTGTATTACTGTAGTATTATTAACGTATTTTCCTTATTGTTTTGCATACTGTATTATTCATGCCCACATTACGACAACTTGCTGCCCACTAAATCCATGCTCGCCTGCACGCTTCTCTTGCCTTGATGCTGGCCCCCCTAAACCTTCCTCCTGGCTTTTATTTATCTGACGATGTCTCTATACGAAAGTGTCTAAGGGCCTTATCTTGACTGAGCCGGACAAGCGGTCCACTGGGCTGCATCCCGGCGTTACTCGTCTCAGTCAGTCAGTCAGATTTTTTTAAGTGAAAATAGATTGAGGTGTACATGGACAAAGTCAAGGGAGTGAACAATGCTGAGTTTGTGCAATTCTCTGACTTTTTTTTTTAAGGGAAAATAGATCGATGTGTACACGGACACTGATGTATGTGCAATTCTTTAACTTGTTATTTTGTTTTTTGTGTGGCAGCCATCTTGAAATTGTGCCTTGCTGGTCAATCACCAATTTTCGCCAAGAAGTACTCTTAAATATATTTTTACCGAAACATTTACCCATGTGTCAGACTTTTGGCATTAGATGAAGTGGTAACATGCATATGACACAAAAAGCATACTTTGGCAAGCAACTGATGTAAACACTAACACTTACAGTAGACAGTGATCGCTGATTAAAATGCTTGAAAATCATTATAGCCACTAGAACGAAAAAACATTATTTGCTCAAGAACATATGGATTTGCTTGACAATAATGTAAGCTGCATACTGTGCAGTGATATTGACAGCACAGTCTGAAATTAACTTTTAAACCTAATACTGTATGTATAAACTTAAAACAATGATATGTCCCTTCAGCACATACCCAACATTTAACTCACAGTTATGTAAGAAGTTCCCATAAAAATAGGAAGTTAAAAAAAAAAAAAATTGGTGAAAATGCGCTTTAGCCCACTGCTTGGCGATGTTTTGAAAATCGCCAATTCGGCGTGCTTCTGCGAAGCGTCTTTGCAATTGCAACCTTCCCGACACGCTCCGCAAAAACCTATTGTAAACAAAACATAGAATTCTAAAGCATAAATTAGTATGGAAACTGTTGTCACGAAAAGATAATAAAATAATATGCAAAACGAACATTATGATCATTAAAATATTTGTCAGTTAGGTTTAAATTAATTATTTACATTTTATGTTGTAATACTTATACATTTTATGCCGTTACATAACCTTCTCGACACGCTCCGCGAAAACGTAACCAAAATGACATCGAAGAAAGAAGGAATTTTTTTTAAAAGGGCATTAAAATTACAAACGATACCATGTACACACTGTTCCGTTTTAACTTAAAAAAAAAAAATCTGCGAATTGCACAATGTAGGCAACGTGCACAAATAAACAAAATAAGCTAAAATAACGAAAATAAATTACAAGAAAATGCCATGTGCACAGCGTTCTTTTTAAACTTAAAAAAAAACTTCAGCGAATTGCACAATGTAGGCAACGTACAAACAGTCAGCCATGTTGGCGGACATACGGAGTTACCCATGTTGGCACGTTTATTGCTCATTCAAAAACAATCGCCGCCAAGCAGTGGGCTAAAGCGCATTCCAACCAAAAATAATCAGCTTGCTGAACAGGATTTCCCATAAAACAGTATACTTTGTACCGTATACAAAGTCTTTTAAATTTAGAAAAACTAAATGATATATCACTTCTAGGCATACTCAACACTCAAGACACATGGCAGATTTACTTGATGACAAACTGGAAAATTTCAACCTGCAGTGCTAAAGAGAATGTCATAAAACATTATATTTCACATACTTGTATTCTTTAAAAAAAAATGCCATCAGCAATGTAAATAATTCAAATTTGAGAATTTTTTTAATTTAAATTACAAAAATGGGTAACAGACACATCTCTTCAATCATCCAAAACACAAACTACTTCAAATTCCTCTTTTATAACAGGAATTGATGGACTAGCAAATGTTCCTTTAAATAAGCATAAGCATTTCTTTAAAATTACTTAAGTTTTATCTTCCATAAAGAAGCAGAATGACTAATTATTTAAAAAAATTATCCATTATTTATTTTACTCAAATGAAAATTTACATACCTTGCACAGGATCAGTGACAGGCTTAATTGCACCTGCTATAACCTCTGCAAATCCTGAATTTCACCAATTTAAAGTAAAAAAATTTTCTATTTCTGTATACTATCCCGTCCGATGGGACAGCCATGATTTTTCTGCTCCACGGAGAACTCCTTATTTCATTTATAATTACAGGTTGTTAAAAATCAATATCACCTCAAAAGACACACTATTTCTTTTCTATATAGATAAACATACGTTCCTTCAAATTCTACTTCTGTGTAAATGAAATGTTCCATTTGTAACTCGTGAGGTCTCTCTTCTATGAGGATATATATATATATAATTTGCCCTTTAGTATAAATAATTTTTTACATACCTTACAGAGAAAGTCTCTGCTGTATGAACATGTTCATGCTTGGCTAAATGACTTCTTACATACTTCACACACATTAAGTTTCTATACTTCATACACATTAAGTGTGAATATGCATACGTTTTTTTATACTACCCTTTTCATTAAATGACTTCTTACATACTTCACACATTTCTCTCCGGTGTGAATACACATATGTTTCTTTGAACTACTCTTTTCATTAAACGACTTATTACCTATTTTACATACATGAGCTTTCTCTTCTGTGTGAATTAACACATGCCTCTTTTGATTAGTCTTTCAATTAAATGAATTATTTACATAAGTCACATATATAAAATTTATCTTCTGTGCGAATAGGCATATGTGCCTAACTCTCTTTATCACCAAGACTTCTTATATACTTTACATATATGTGGTTTCTCTGCTGTATGAATAAGCGTATGCTCGTTTAAAATTATCCTTTTGACTAAATGACATCTTAAGAATTCACACACAAAGCTTCCATCTTGTGTGAATAAGCATATGCTTGTTTAAATTACACTTATACTAAATGACTTCTTAAAGACTTCACACATGAGGTTTCTGGCCTGTGTGAAGAAACATATAACTCATTTACTCTTATGACTAAATGAGATTTCTCTCCTGTGTGAATTAGCTTATGGTCTTTTAAATTACTATTCTGGCTAAATGACTTTTTATATATTTCACACATATGAGATTTCACATGCACACTTCTCTATGAACAAGCATATGCTTGTTTAAATTACACTTTATACTAAATGATTTCTTACAAATTTCACACACATGAGATTTTTCTCCTGTATGAATAAGCATATGCTTGTTTAAATCACTCTTATGACTAAATGACTTCTTACATGCTTCACATATATAAGGTTTCTCTAATGTGTGAATAAGCATGTGCTTGCTCAAATTACCATTCTGAATAAAAGACTTCTTACATATTTCACATATATGAGGTTTCTCTCCTGTATGAATAAGCATATGCTTGTCTAAACCACTCTTATGACTAAATGACTTCTTACATACTTCACATATATGGCGTTTCTCTCCTGTATGAATAAGCATATGCTTGTTTAGACCACTCTTATGACTAAATGTCTTCTTACATATTTCACACATATGAGATTTCTCTCCAGTATGAATTAGCATATGGTCCTTTAAATTACCATTTTGACTAAATGACTTTTTACATATTTCACACACATAAGATTTCTCTCCTGTATGAATAAGCATATGCTTGTTTAAATTACTTTTTATACTAAATGATTTCTTACAAACTTCACACACATGAGGTTTTTCTCCTGTATGAGTAAGTATATGCTTCTTTAAATCACTCTTATGACTAAATAACTTCTTACATACTTCGCACACATGAGATTTTTCTCCTGTGTGATTTAGCATATGGTGCTTTAAATGACTATTTTGACTAAATGACTTCTTACATAGTTTACATACATGAGGTTTCTCTCCTGTATGAACAAGCATATGCTTGTTTAAATTACACTTCATACTAAATGACTTCTTACAAACTTCACACACGTGAGGTTTTACTCCTGTATGAATAAGCATATGCTTTCTTAAGTAACTCTTTTTCTTACATGATTTCCTACAAACCTCACACTCAAAAGGTTTTTCTTCTGCATGAGTAGGCATGGTCTGTTTAAAAATATTGCTTTCCAAATGGCTTATTACAGACTTCCTAAAACAAGAAACTTTTGGACTACAAATATAACTGATATCCTTGGTATGATATAACTTCTACCATGCTTCACGATGATATTAATGATCAGGATTGTAAATTAAATTACTATATTTCATATGCATATGATTTCTTGTGCAATTGCATATATATGTTCATGTATAAATTTAGACTATGTTGCCATATATGCATATCACGATTTCATGAAGTTTTGATTTTCCATGTGACTTAACCAGTGCTTATCTGTTTAAAGAAGTTACTTACTTAAAACCATTAAACAACTTCCAGATGTCGCAGTACACACTTGGGGAAATATTTCGACCTAGAGCGGCAAATTTTCATATTAATTTGCGATCAAAACTAGCTCATTCATTTCTTGAATATAAATTAAAACTATTTCAAATACTAAGAGAGAGATAGCTAATCAAAACACACAGATGTCTTGTTTTGCACCCGCTAAGTCTTTTTGCCTCGATGGGCGAAAAATCAAGCTAAGGTGCGAGGAAATTCGCAGTGGCTAATCGAACCGATGGTGCGAATAGACTAGCGCATGCGCAGAATTAGTCCAAGTGCAAGCATTTTATGCCGATCTGCTGTAAGGCAGGTGCATATGCACAGCTTTTTTGATTCAATGATCTTACAAGTTTCAATCATCTGACAAGTTTCTGCTTATCTTCCTTATATGCGATTTCTTTGCTAATTAAATTTTAGTTATTGTTACTGAAATTTACGAGTCATTGTTACTGAAACTGTTATTGGTGTGAACCGACGGCAGATAAAAAAAAACCTTAAATCGTGCGTGTGCGAGATGATACATTTAAAAACAAAACGGATAAGTAAAATTGAGGTTAAACTAAATTATTATCATTTATTATTAAGTGAGATTGAACTAAATTTTGTGGATTCAAGAGTTGCCAAACGAGCCGCTCCTGACAAATTAATCGAAGAGGGTGAAGTATCTATAACTCCACAAATTGTACCTATGCAACGTATGAGAGATAAAATAGTAAACACTGAATCTATTCGAAAGTGTTTTCCACCAGATGCTTTCCTGACAATTGAGCAATTAAAAAATGCAATCATTTGCATGGGGTGGAAATGCTGAGACTGTTCAGAAGATTTAGAATATAATTGTATTCAGTCTGATTTGTGTCTTAATTGGTATAACTTGATTTGTCCAAATATTGTAATTTATCCACCAGTCAAATATTGGTTTTGTCCAAACTATAGATACCAATCGTTTGTTACAAGTTATGTTTTACTTAGGAGTGACACTCAATAATAAGCTAACTTGGAAAGACCATATTAACCGTGTCAGAAGCAAAGCATTAAGTGTAATTACTTGCCTACTCCCACTTATTGGAAGAAATTCAAGCTTAAGCTTAGTAAAGAAAAGGCATTTATATATTGCTGTCATAAGGCCCATTTTCTTTTATGCTTCGCCGGCCTGGGCGGCTTACTCTAAAAAAGATGTTGAAAAACTTCAGATTACGCAAAACAAAGTCTTAAGACTTATCACAAATGCCCATTTCTACGTATCTAATGAGACCTTACACAGAGACCTGAGGATTGAATATGTAAATCATTATTTACATAGAATGAATGCCAACTTCTTTAAATCTGCCTTATTATGTAAACATCTTCAACATTTCCATGTTCTAGACTACATAGCCTTAGATGAGGATTACAACATCAGGCCATATGCGGTTCACTTACTAAGGGATCTGAATTTCCCAACTTAGTAGTTGTTAGAGCATTGCTTCAACTTGTACATATGTAAATAGGCTTTCGTTATTTATCCTAGTTATCATATTTAATCAAGAATTTCAATTTTTATTAACATTTTGTATGTTATATTTCATGTATTAATTCAGTATTTGTATTGTATTGTATTGTATTGTATTGTATAACTAAAGTTCAATAAAGTGTGTTACTTTCATGTGCACTGGTTAGGACGCAGATGCGTCAATATCATATGATCTAGCGCAAGAAGAAACTTCTCGATATTAGAAGTTTGTACTTCTGAATGGCAATCTATTTGTATTTATTTTGGTTTTTTCTCAGAAATGTCATGTTGTTTTCCGTAGATTGATGGTAAGTTAAGGAAAATTGGATATAATTGTGAAGTGTATAATGTCACTTCTTTTCTGTTAATATTAAAAATGAAATCCTAAAAAGTGTTTCTATTTTCCTTTTAGCATTTGAAATACATTGAAATATTTTATTGAATTTATTTATTATGTCTAACATTATTGTGTTATCCATATTCAATTCTCTCATTAATTTGTTTATGAATTTTATTTTCATTTTCTTTTTAAATTTCATGTGTGTGAATTTCGGTGAATTCTCTGGTATTTCTGCTAATCATTGCAAACGTTTACTACTAGTAGATGATTATTCTAAATTTGCTGCCGGCTCTTTGTGTTTCCTCTAATGTACTGTAAGTACAAGCTATTTACCACTGGAAAGTAGTTCATGAAGTAACTTTTACAAGTAAATTATTAGTTAGAGTATTAGTTTCAGTGGGGCATGAAAATGTTAGGTCAGTTTACAAATTTCCCAATTTTAAACGCTTTAGAATGCTAAATGCTGTAAAAATGAATAAATAAATAAATATATTACGTGAATTTCTCTATTTGACTTAAATATCACCATGGCTATAAGCAAAAATAATGAATATACACAAAATTTTTGGCCGCTTGACATTAAAAAAAAGAAAAAGGTGTTCTGTTGTATCACGTTTTGCCTACGATTGTATGTAGTCTAAAAAACGTAAATTTCATTAGCATTAAGTCAAATTTCTGCTAAATATATTCCATCCAATTTGAAGGGGAAATTTTTTTTTTCATATTTTGCAGAAATTTTATTTAAGGATTTCTTCAGATCTGCCATAAATATGCTATGGGATTCAAATCTCTGGATAAGGGGGGGATTTGAAGTTGCTGAAGAATATTTTGTAGGAGTCATAAATCCATAAGCACAGCTGTGCATGATTGATTTGGATGATTGTCCTGTTGGAAAGCAAAGTCCTTTAATCTTACTCTACTGGTGCTCTTTTTCAGATTTGTTTTTAGGCTATCTTTATCTACATATTGATCCATAATGTTAGGTGTTTATTATAAATTTTACAGTGAAAATTCTAAAAGAAATTATTTATTACCCTCTGTTTTTATTTTCTGTATATGAGAACAAATTTGTTTTTCTGATATTTAGTCAGATACTTTCTATATTGTATTTTCCTTTATTTTATGTTATGTGTTGTTGTTATTTTTTGAGCAATACATATTTTATTTGTTATAATTTTTTTTTTTTTTTAGCTGTCTCTAAAAGAGGCAACATGTTTCATAGCTTTCTTGAGGGTTTCAGGCGAATTGCTCCTTCCAACAATGATCCAAACAGGGTTATAGAAGTCCATGCAGATGACTACATCTGCAACACTGTGGTATGCCGGGAGGACTGTTTGATTTTGTATAAGACATCAGAGAATGACACAGCAAAACTTGATATTGTGATGCAGATTGATATTAATCATACTTATAATAAAGCATACAGGTAATTGCATAGAAATTATAAGTTTATTAAGTTTAAGCAAGTATAATTTTATTTGGTACTTTTCTGTTATTGAGATCAGATTCAAAACACACTGAGTACATTGAGATTGATTGAACAGTTTCAGAAAACATTGTAAATACGAAACAGTTTTTTTTAAAAAAATTTTTCTATTTTTCATTTGTGATTAAGTTTTATTTCTTTTTAATTGTTATTGAATGGTGCTACTTTTGCTTGATAAAATTTTACTTAGGTGAGGCATTTTTAATTTCCATAGGTTTGGAATATATTCAGATTATTAGATTCAATGCTCAACTAATTTCAAACATACAGAAATGTAACAGATTTTGCCAGGGAAAAGATGTATTATTTATAGAAGATCTGACCTTCTCTTGGTAATGTAAAGAGTCTGAAAATAATACAGCATTTTCCATTTTTTTAAATTTTATCACAGTGTATCATTTTATTTAAATTATTTTTTCAAGCAGTTCTTTCGAGTCCAGTTTCAATTTACAGAGCCATTATATTTAACTTTAGAAGTTTTTAATAAAAGTATGATGAATATTGTTTTCTGTGCTTGTTAATATTTTTTTGCCTCCTTAGTTTTAATTTAAACTTAATCAAAATTTACTAACATTTTAGCAGCAGTTGTGTAGGATATGTTTTTAAGTTCATTTTACATAATTTTCCAATTTACCTGGTTTATATATATATATATATATGTATATATAATATCACAAATAGTTATTTAAAACAAAATCATCCCAATCTTATTTCTGTGCAATATGTTGCTGAAAATTAATCAGATATAGAGAAAAAGTAAGAAATTTAGAACCACATCCACAAGGACCCAAATGAAATGAAATTCAAAACCAATAAAATTTCAAAATTCCCTATAAATATGTAAATAGTCAATCAAAAGTCAGAAAAATTAAAGAAATGCTAAATACAAAAACTATAAAAAATACATAGGAAGAGGAATGCAATTAAATCCGATTTAATGTTATCAAGAGGAGGTAGATCAGAATGAGTTGAACCCCTTTGTTCCTGGAAAACCACTGCATCTCTGCATATCCAAAATTAGCTGATGAACATTCCAAATTATTTAATTATAACAGTTCACCTGAAAATTTTGAACTCCACCTTGATGCAAAGGCAGTCTGCTAAAAAAATATGCAAAAGCATATCCATATGTGAAAGATTCCAGTGTCAAATAAAGTAAAAGAAATTAAGGCTAGACTGCAAATTACGGGCCAGTCGCCAAATGAAGCGAAATCATGCCAAATCTGGTAACCTCTTAGTGTCATGAAAATCGTTAGGATATAAGGTTACAGTTTATAGCATTTAAACAGGCTTTTTGAATTTTCGTCATTTCACTGTTCTAGTAAATTGTGTGAGCAAAGTGGCGGACTTCGAAAGAGTTGAACGTGTGGATTTTACTTATTTGATTCGTTTACAAGATAAGGACGAAAGATGTGTGATAGAATGGTGCATGAATTATGGTTTGATTGCGAATATGTATGAATGTCCTAAGTGTAAAAATAGTATGAAATTACTTGAAATGAACGATGTGACAGATTTGTGTGAATGGAGGTGTGTAGCCATTACATGTGGTTAAGCACATGGTTGAAATGAGCCATAGAGTCAGTGTTGAATGAGCACGCCATTTTGACTTTCATCTCCATTGTGTTGTTACATTTTAGTGTGGATATAAACAAATGAGAGTTTCTACTATTTATTATAAATAAAAATTTATTGTAAAAATATAAATTGCGTAGTTAAAATTGTTTAACCACTTTTTGTTTTTTTTACTATACTATTGTTCATGTTTCAGTAGATCGAAATTTTGAATTTTATCATTTTTTTCTTCTGCATTTTTTTTTAAAGTTTTAGATTAAATATGAATCTATGCTTTCCGGTCATTTATTGCTCATTTACTGCTTATTACAATTTCTTAAATTTCGTGCTAAAACGTTTTACTCCACTTTGCTACTGTCTTAAAAATGGTATATATTATGAAAAGTTTAATATTGTTGATGCCATAAAATACATAGTTATTAACTTTCAAATACTTTATCGTTGTTTTTCTTGAACTTCTGTTTTAGATATTTTTGCATGTTTACAAGATTCATTCAGATTCGCAGCCATCTAATACGGTGATATGATGAGTTATATTCTAAAATGCATGAAAATAACCAATTTGGCGACTTTTCGAAAATGTGCCATACTGGCCCGTAATATGCAGTTTTACCAAAATTAATTAGACACTTTTTACTGAATTTAACATTGAAATTAAAGTGTAGTAATATGAAATATACTTAGAAATTACCAGAGAACATTGAAATCAAAGTTACTCAGTATGAAACAAAGACCAGAAGAGTGAGATTCAAAAAAATAGATACTTAGGGTTCTCAGTTTGCTTTCATTTTGAAACAAATTGATGATGGTAAGTTAGAAATCTTCCAAAGGATGAATTAAAAGCTTGCAAGAAATTTTCAAATTTTTTAGATTTGGAATGTGGGAAATTTGGGTTCTTGTGGATTAAGTTTGAAATTTCTTACTTTTTGTGTATATATAATAAAGACAAAATTTTTAGTTAAAAACATAATTATTCAAAGTATTTTCGCACAATATGCTGCTGAAAATTGATCAGTATAGGCAAAAAGTAAGAAATTTAGAACCTATTTTACACAAAGATCTAAAAAATTATTAATAAGATTATTATTGTCTCAATAAGATTATTATTGTTGAATGTGATCATTTCATCAAAAGTGTGTTTCAAAATTATTGAAATAATTCTCATTACATACATGAGTTGAATATGAACTTCCCATTGGAATCACATTTGTTTGTAGGCAAAGAAATTTTGAATGGTTTATATAGTTATTTTAAAATGAGAAATAGAGAAATTATTTCCATTTTTCCAAATCCAGAATAGTAAGCATTTCAGGAAAAAAAATTGGCAAGTCCAGAAGACTTTCATAGATTCCTTTGAGGGGGAGCGATGTGTAGAGATTTTCAGTCATAGCAATTAATATTGTAACCTTTTATACTTTTAACTTTTTCAATAAATTGCAAGTTGTAAATAATCCAACATTAGTTTTATCTATTTTAGCTCTATCAAAGATTAAATTACATACTGATTTAAGTAGAATGGTGAAAATATCAAAATTCTTCTTAATGTTTCTAGTACTATTTGCAATAAACCTAAATTTGACAGAATTTTCATTACATTTTGGTAAAGCATATAAGATTGGCAAATCTATTGTTTGCAGTTAAAAGAGAAATTTTCCATTTTCTGTGAAAAGCAGAAATGTTTTTGATTATTGTCCTTTCTTTATTTTTTGAAATACAGTAGGTAGTAGAATTTTGCAGTTCATTTTCAATTAGAGAATTGTAGAACTTTTTTCATAATATACTGAAATTATTGCATGTTTTATTAGTTTTGGCAACTGTAAATTGCTTTTTCAATTGTGAAATCCTCTGAAGTAAATTCTTCCAGTTTTTAATTCCTTTTAATGCTCTAAGGTAATCAATTTTCTTTTTGCTTTAATTAATAATTTCATTCTTCCATTCCTTAAATAGATGAGATTGTAAACTTAGTGAAGAATTTACTTCATTATGAAATTATCAATATCAGTATCTACAATGCAATGGAATTTAGAAATGTATTTAATTGATCTAAATTTAGTTCCTTTTTTCATGAGCTGTTTTACTTCCTGATCATGAACAATGTCAAGATTTCCTGTAATAATATGCTTCTGTTGTTCTTGCACGTATGGTTGAAATTTCTCTTCATTACAATATCAAATTGCTGAAAATCTTCTTCATGATGTTTGGTAATACAACTACTAATTTTTTGTTGTACTTGAAGCATGCAAATATTTTAGATTCAGTTGATGGAAATTTTAGTTCTGCTTGTTTAAATATTTTGTGTAGGTTAAGATAATCAAAACTTCAATGAAGAAAGCTGATAGTACAGAAATTTTTTTATATTTAGAAGAAGCACAGTTAAACTTAAATTTGATAAAATCAAGTATTAAATCTTTGATGAGGCTATTTCCTGTGAACTTGCCTTTGACAAAACTTTGTGTCATAAGTAGGTGCCTGTGAGGAAGTGAATGAAGGTAGCTAAGAACATTTTTCTTGAAATTTGGCTAGTAAATCTTAGAATTTGGTTTGTTGTAAAGTAGTATTTCTAGAAGTCTTAACATTTTTGCTTTTCCCTCTGGTACCTCTTTCTTGCTGAAAAGAGTGAACTGTTCGTAAACTGTAGCATTAAAGTCAGATCTACTACTGATAGAAGAATTTAATCCATATAGATAAAGTAGTATTTCTAGAAGTCTTAACATTTTTGCTTTTCCCTCTGGTACCTCTTTCTTGCTGAAAAGAGTGAACTGTTCGTAAACTGTAGCACTAAAGTCAGATCTACTACTGATAGAAGAGTTTAATCCATATAGATAAAGTTTTGTTCTGCAAAACATTTAGAGATTCATTAAAAAGTATATTTTTAAGATTAGATACAATATATAATATCTTGAAAGCAATATTATTAAAGTTGTGTAATTTAAAATGTTCTAGTTCCTCGGTAGTTGAATTAATACTATTTTTGTTGATCAGTTTCTTTATGTCTGGTTTTATTTCATGCAGTTTGAACATAAATTAGGATCCACTTTTAACTTTGTTCTGTATTTATTTTTCAACATTGTTTTTAACATTTTAACTGTATTATTTTTAGCATGGAAGAAAATCCTTGTTCACACAAGTAGATTGTGCAAAAATCCAGTAAAAATTTATTAGCTATATTTGAAATGCCTTTATTTTATTTATTTATTTTTTTTTTTTGTTCAGGCAGAAGTTAACAAGTGTGTTATTTTTGAAATCTTCAGTTAGACTTTGGTCACAGGAAATTTCTATCAATTGTTCTTTTCTTCACAAGATAAGATTTAGATAAATTTGAACAAAATGGATTTTTATCCAATTTTCTATTTCATAATTTTCAGAAAAATACATATTGAATAATTTATTGATGAAAAACAATGATTTTTAATGTTAGATGCTTATTTTTCTTTTATTTTCAAACTATTTTTGGTTACAAAACTTTCCAAAAGTGGTAAAAAGCTTAAAACATTATTAACCAATTCTTTGATTATTAGCTTGAGTTTTTTTTTCATTGCATTTACTTTTTCTCTAATGGAAACAACTTAACACTTTGTCCTTGTAATCCTAAATTTAATTGATTTAACTTTTCAAAAATATCAGCTAAATATGCTAAATGTGACAACTATAAATCACTAAGTAAACATTTTTCCAATTCAAATTTTGAATGATGGAGGAAAATTTGAATTTCTGATCGAAGTTCAAAAAGATGATTTAAAACTTTGCCTCTGGATAACCTTACTTTGGATTGTAACAAAGGCATTTCACATTTATTGCCAATTTCTTGGCATAAAATCATAAACGTTCAATTTAAAGTTTTGCTTTTAATAAAATTAGCAATTTTCAGAGCTTGATTCAAAACTATTTTCATGTTTTTGGGGATTGTTTTGGCTACTAAAGCTTCATGGTGAATGGAGCAGAGAGTAAATTTAGTGTCAGGAGCAACTTTCTTTATTTGAGTAATAACAGCAGAATGTTTCCCTGTTAAAGCCCAAGCTCCATGCATGCATACAGCTATGCACTTACTTCAAGGAATATGAAGACATAAAATTGCCAATTACTTTGAAGATTTCATTTACAGTTGCTCTATCATGAAGAGATTCAAAAAATAAATACTCCTAAATAATATAAAATACTATACTTCAAAAATAAATAAATAAATACTTCAAAAATAAATACTCCAACAATTTGTTTATCTTTTTTGAAATGTATGTAAATTAATAACTGAACAAATGTTCATTATATCAGTACTTTCATCGAATTACAATGCAAAATACTCACTGTGTTTTATTTTTTGAATAAGTGTCTTTCTTATGGAATTTGCCATTTCATGAATTCGTCGACTTACTGTATCATTTAATAATGAAATATTATAAAATTCATTAGACCTTTTTTTCGTCGAATAAAGTTAAAACAATCTCTTTAGCTGCTGCTAATATAAGGTTTTCTCCAACAGTGTGAGCCTACCCAGTCTTGGCAATTCTTAGGCTTTCAAAGTTTTTTTAATTTGAAGTAACAAAACCTTTTATTACTTGTTTATTATTTTTGAACTCCAATGATTTCCTCTTAAAATTTTCTTCAAATTTATCCTTTAAATTTGCATGCTTAGATTCAAGATGTCTTTTAAGAAACAGTGGTTTCGTACTTTTATTGGATAATAGTTCACTGCAAACACACTTTGAGGTTGAGGGTCCATTTGATCTACATTCCTAGCAAACCCAAATAATAAATAACGTTCATTATTTTTCTATAAACTATATATTTCATTATTTTTCTGTATATTCTATTTAATTATTTTTCTGTATATTCTATTTAATTATTTTTCTATATAATCTATTTCATTATTTTTCTATTTTTCTTTTCAGTATTCTTAGTGCTAGTAGACTGTCCTATTGCTAAACGTGTGATGGATCCATCACCTATGAATCATCACTTTTCTGCTTATTCAATCCTAGCCATTTTTTTCATTTTGAAAATCTAGATTTGTTTCAGTATTTTTTCACAAATATTTAAATGCACAGTATAATAACATTTCTTCAAAAACAAATGACGATATTCTAAAATCGCATGGAAAAGTAAGCAACACAAAGCAAGAATTAATGAGATACTATTATCTTTTTATAGGAACTTATTTTCTATTAAATATAAAGGAACTTATTTTCTATTAAATACAATGTCCATTTCTGTTATGCCTTTTAGGAACATCATTTATGACAAATTTTGTTATGTCAATGACTAAAAGAATGTTTGTAAAAATAAAAATGGACTATTTTGCTAGTCTGTGAGCAGCTATTCACCTTGAACAGAGTTCAGATTGCATAAATTTATGAGCGTCAAGTGAAAACACTTAAACCCAGTTGAGAATTGCTTGTCTATATAGTTGATATTTACAACTTTACAGCTGGTGTACGCTATTCGGCGAAATGATGGTTAAATATAAAGTGTGTAAATGCAGATATTCAAATATATATGGGGTATGAGCATGTGGGGATTGACTATTATTGTATATATATTCTAAAATGTGTGAAAAATATGTTAGTTCTACTGTATGTTGAAATCATTGTGGATAAATAGAAAGTATATACATATCATCATAAAGAATGAAAATTTTTAAGTCCTAAATTTTTTTATAAGTTCTAGCATTTACTTTAAGGTAGCAAAACTCTGAAAAGTGTTTGTAGACCAGGAATTTCTATCAAGTTAGCTAAAACCAGTAGGGCAAAAAGTCAATAATATAATTCTGCTATAAAAGTGGCAGAAATTAGGGAAAAACTAGGCGAAACTTAATAATTGAAAACTTATTGAAATATTAGTTATAACAGCTATTTAAACTAAAAATTTCTCAATTTAATACTTATATCAAAAGCAAAAGAATATCAGGTTGATTGGAAAGTAATGCAAGATTGAAATGAGACAATTCAAATGGAGACACATTTATTTCACACTTAATCATTAATACACAATTGTTATTAGCTCAATTTTGGATTAACCTGGTCTTGCCTAAACAAATAGGTTAAATTGCTTATGGCAGACTGGTGGAATAATTACCATCCTGAGCTCTCAGAATGAAGTAAAATTTTTGTATGAAATTTTGCTTTTATTTATTTATTTATTTGCTTGAACAGCAGCAACAGCTGATGTTGTCACAATATTTAGGAATTGTTTTTATCCACAACAGTGCTTAATTAAATTGTACATAATCTGAAATATATAAACATTGTTAAATAATCCATTAAAAATAAATTGCTAAATAATAAAAATGAATTAAATGTTCTGCTTTTAATGTTTTGTATTCCATTGATTCTCATCAGAATTCAAGAGTAATATAAATAAAAACATTGTTTTTCCTGTTTTGATGTTTGTGGTCCTTGTTTACAGAGGCTTCATCTTCAAGAACAGACATCATCTTCAAGGTTTAAATTTCTGGGATTAAATTTCTCAATTAACTTTGAATAGGTCATAAGAAAAGTAATTTTCCCACATTCAGCACAAATTTATGAGCAATCTGATGAACAGTTTTTCCTTTTTTTAAAATAAAAGAGCTTAACATGATGAAAATGAATTTTTGGGTTCTATATTCTTTAGCACTGTACCGAAAAGAAAATTATGCCCCAACACATGCTAGAATTATGCAACAGAAGCAAAAAAAGACTGTATTTAAGCATCTGTCTCAATCTAGGTCACTCCTTATCGCCAGTAAAGAACACATTCTTCGATCTGAAAAACCTCAGAACTTTTCGGGTGACCTAATGCATAGAAAATCTGGGTATAATAATATAATCTATAGAGAATATCAAAACTCATTTGAAATAAAAGTTAAAAAATAGTAATAAATACATATTTAAAGTTGAAAAAATGCAAAGTGTATAAAATGCAACAGTATTTGTCAATAAAATCTGTAGATAAAAAAAAAAAAAAATTTTTTTTTCTTTATCAGATTTTCTTAATGCAC
>KK117292.1:258632-274713 GCA_000611955.2 Stegodyphus mimosarum | reverse complement strand
TATTAGAGATAAATTGCTTAATCTATCCTGGCTCATTGTATTGCGTGCATAATTTTTTACTCTCTTCAATGCTGAAAATGATCTCTCCACCGAAGTAGTTGAAAATGCAATTGTACAAATTAAATGTGCCAATTTATTTACTTCGCTTATTGCATCTACCAAGTCATTCAGCATTACATGCTGAATAAGTTTCGATAAATTCATTTTGTGGTATGACTCACTACGATAAAGAACGTATAATTCATTGGTTAGCTTTACAAAATCGAAATGTTTTGCATAAGCGTTCTTTAACGAATTAAGACATTCGTCCGGAAATTTACTTTAATATTTCTTAAAAAAACTGAAATTCAATAGTTAAAAAATTTGAGCGAATTTAATTTTTCAACTGACAATAAATAGCCTCCACTATTTCATAATATAAATTTTTAAAATGTTGGTCTTCGTCTACACTTGAGTTTTGTAATTTTACACGACGTTTTTTTAAATTTGGGGGGCCCACTACAGAAATAGTCTCTTCATAAACTTCATCAAATTCACCAGAAGTTCGCATATTTTGAATTACATCTTTTACTTCTTAAATTATAATAATTTTGACTAGATAAATAATTTTAACTAGATAAATAATTTTAACTAATAAAAATAATTTTGACTAGAATATGCTATATCTAAGTTAGTTTTTTGTAAAATATCAAACAGAACATCAGTATAACTAAACACTTTGGCAAAAATATTTAGCAGAAAATTACCGCTAAATTCTTCAAAAAACATGTGATAACTCTTTGCAATATTAATTGTATCGTTATCCCAGCCTTCTGGATTCTCAATAATATTTTCAAATAAATCAGATAGGCCTTGCCTTTCGCTTTTTATGGTATTTACCAAAAGAGATGAATAATTCCAACGTGCTGTAGCTAATTTTGGAAATTTTCTTTTAAGAATTTCATTTAAAACATGATTTCTTTTTGTAGACACCGAAAAAAAAGAGGCTATGCCAGAAATTGTTGCAAAAAATAATTTAAAATCTTTTATAAACAATACAGATTGCGACAGAACTAAATTAAGTACATGTGCGCAACAATGCACAAACATAGCTTCTGGGAAAATGTCTTACTTTTTTCTGCGTCCCATTCAACGCTCCTGCCATGACTGCCGCCCCATCGTACGTTTGAGCAATCAGTTTATTCTCACACCCCCAACTCAAAATTGTTTCTTGCACAACATTACACAAAGCTTCCGCTGAACGATCACCACTAACATCTTTAAAAAACAAAAATCTTTCCACTGGTGCACTACAATTATTAATATATCGTAGCACAACCGATAATTGCGATTTGTGAGATATGTCAAGTGTTTCATCCAGCATAGTAGCAAAGAATGGCGTTTCTTTTACCTCATTTCTGAAATTGCAATATTTTTTATCGATGCAATAATATCATTTTGCATTCTATTAGAGGTTCCAGAAAATACAGTTGCAGTTCTTAGATGGGTTGCTAAAAGGTCATCATATTTGCTAATTAAAGTTATTAATTCTATATAATTTCCTCAATTAAGGGAATTTATATTCTCATTGTGTCCACGAAATGCATCTTCTTGTTTTGCTAAGTAACAAACTACATCTATTAATCTCTTGAGAATATTTCTATTTCTTGTTACTTTTTCATCGTGTTGAGCAATAGATGAAGCCTTTTGTTGATCTAACATTAAATCTATCCTGGCGGTACCAAATGTTTTTAAAGGAATTACGGCATTTATGTGAGATTGTGTTTTTTCATGTTTCTTTGCAGCGTCGTGGAGATGATTTAAATATCTGTAGCCTTGTTTTGTCCAAATATTCTTATCCTTTCCAATTACAACAAAAAGTAAACATGGCCAACAGTACAACTTATTCAATTCACTACAACCGGTTAACCATTTAAATTTTTCATACATAGATTTTTGAAAATGTCGTATACACTGTTGGCCTTTAATCTTAACGTTTTGCGATAGAATAATATCTGGCATCGGTCTACTTAATTTAACTATTTCGTTTTTTGTAATAGCGTCTCTCCTCGAAAATGAATTTTCCAATAAATCTTTATTGAGACATCTGAGTTTTCCATTCTGAAATGGGTTATTTATTATGAATATAAATTTAAAGAATACAATAAATAAAATATTTACCTACGAGTAGTTGAGATATAACTATAAAAACAGCTAAACTTATGAGAATTCTACTAGCACTGAAGCAAAAATCATGTCTTGTGTTGTATGGTGTCATATCGGCGGCGAAAAAGCAACGCATCGGGCTTCCACGGAAAACTTATATTTTCAACAAACGTAGCACCACACGGCGCCCGCCGCTGCGGTGCCTCATCATCGGCCTGATGACATCAGGATGCTCATTTGTGCCGACAAACCGAACGTCTATTCCACGTGCAGAGGATTTCACTGCACGCTGGCACAATAGAACAAACTGTTTCTTGTTCGGTCAGTGGATTAAATTATATTTATTAATTGTTTATAACATTTGAAAATCATATATTCTGCGAAAAACATCTTGACAATTTTTAAAACAAAACCAGGGATATGGTGTTACAGATATAATTTATATACTGTCTGTAAGACCCAATGAATGGTAAAATTTGGACAGTTCTGTTAAAATTCGTTTCTTTTTTGTGTAAAAAAATAAAATTGTTTTTCAGCGAATTATTTCTATAAATATAATACATCACCGAAATTACTTTACCACACTAAAACATTTCCCTTTATATTGATGAAATACTTCTTTTATATTTCCATAAAAACAAAATCTTATATATAAATTTAAACATTAACCGTCTGCAAAATCGTATGGCCAGTTAATCAGTTAAAAAATCAAACGCGCTTCAGCACGTAAGTCCCCGCTCTAATACAACGCTTAATAAACCGTACCTTCGGATGATTCTGAATGCCAAGTGCAGGAAAAATAGCTGCACTTGCCTCAGTGCTATAGTATGCTGTGCTTCTCCAGTAGCCCATACATATAAAGCGTGATTTTCTATTAGTGCGTAGTGCGTATACATCAAAACTTCCTATGTTCGTTTGCTTTTGAACGCGCTACGTGGTGCTGCACCTAGTACCGCACGCACTGCGGGAATACAAGCAAGCAAATCAACATAATATTTGAATATATTATAAATAATATTTATTATATACCATATAAAGATAGGTAGACATAGGTGCAGAAAATTATTGTCTCTCATAATTTTGCCAGGGTGTGCAGTGCACACCCTGCACATATGGACCGCACGCCACTGCAATATACGATGTTAAATTATGATAGCATTCAGATGACTTGCAATTTTAGCGGTATTTCTTTGTTGTAAACATTGAAGCTACGTTAATTGTGATAGCATTTGAAGGCAATACATATAAGGTACGTATCCATCGCTTTTTGATGTAGAATTTGGCATAATTGGCTCGATCTAAGGCTTCGGTCATGGCACACGAAGTCCGTAGTTAAACATCGGCTCCCGTCAAAAACACAAAGTCCGAATAAATGAACACTGCTCGGTCAACATACACGAGCCCAGGCTGAGATGAGGTGTTTCACCTCGGCTTTTATAAGCTTTTTAATTATCAGTAGAACAATCACGATTTTTCTAGATTTTTCTGGATGGCAACAGTAATTACGAAATATTTATTTATTTTTCGACGTAGCTTTCTCTTCAAAAATCGTCTTCGTTTCACGGGAAAATAAAAAGGAATTTTAATTACAATTCTAAATAAATAGCCAAATAAATGTGAAATTCGTAACAATATGTATTTCTGTTGTTGAAATCTGATAACCGAAATTTTTTACGATTACAATATACTTCCTTTACTTCGTACAAGAAAGTAAAGAGATAGTTCAGTTATCCGAAATTTGCAGTTATGCAGAAGGACTGCTGTTAGAGTTAATCCGAATACATGAAGTTGTAACGTTCTCGTTTTTTTATTGCTTTTCTTTTAGGAAGGGGGGAATTTCAGGCTATTCTATCTAAAAATAAATCCATAGGAGATAACGGAATTATTCCATTCTCAGTTTATCTAAAAGTATAAGAAAAAGAACCGCTTCAAAGGAAACAGAATTGAATTCTTGGAAGACTCCACCATCAGTAAAGGGGAGGTGTTTGTTACCTATATATACTTTAGGAAAAGGTGAGCGGAAATGGCATCAAATCAGATTATCCGAAATGTCAACTGCTTTATCGATTTCGGATGCAAAGCCTTTTTCTTTCAGAGTCGCAATTCTCTAAGATTTTCTTTAAAAGCAAAATTCTTTGCGAAGGAACGCTAAACGAGAAACACAGAAAATACTCGGGAAAGCTTTTGCTTTCTTAAATTAAAATAATAATTATAAAATACTTGAATACAATGTTCAATGCCTGAAGCATTTGAATTATGAAATAATGAAGAATATGTATGTATATTTATATGTATGGCTTCCACATCATGAAGAAACGGCGGCACCTAGAGCCACCCAGTTTTGAACGCCCATAACGAATTTAATGAATTTTTCACTAAAATTCAGCCATTTAAATGCAGTGTGTTGCAAATCTCTAAAACGTATATTTCAAATTTGAGCAGAAAACTCAGCGATATAAAAGAAGAGCTTTGCCATTGGAAAAAATGCAATATACAGTCGTATCTCAGTAAACATCCGCTTTGAAATGCTTCCAACTTGGTATACGTACTATTTGAACACGGAAAGTTTTGTTCGGCAATACGACTCGAATTCGACGAGTCACGTTTGGGCGCACTACTCTTGTTTACGTCTCTCGAGACAATGCAACGTCAGCACCCATGAGCGTCAGCACTAGGGCTGCTATTATTCAGTTAACAACCCGTGCTATAACTCGGAATTTTCAAGTGGTTTTGTGTTTTTTCGGTTTTGTAAGTTGAATTTACAATACTTCCTTTACTTCGTACAAGGAAGTAAAAAGATAGTTTAGTTATTCGAATTTTTCAGTTATTGGGAAGGGCTGAGGTTACAGTGCGGTTACAGTTAATCCAAATATATAGAGTTCTAACGTTCTCCTTTATTAATTACCTTTCATTAAATTCCTTTAGACCTCTGTACCTTGGTCACGACCTTCACTTATGAATAGCTGTACCTTGGTCCCTATGAAAGAGCACTTTCTAAGCGTAAACCCAACACAACTCTGGAAATTAGCGGAAGAGGAACGAAGAATAATTGTAATCTACAGCTCAGGAAATTTTATAAAACTCCCTTCTAGCATGGAAAACAAGATGCAGATTTATAATCAAAAACAAATGCCATCAAAATGAGTATTTAAGAAACTCTTCACATTTTAAATATTAATTAAACGATCCCGACATCTTTACAAAAATGTGTAAGCATCCTCCGTGTTTTAACTTTACCATGTTTTGGCTAAAGTTTTTTAAGTTTCTTCTTTAAATTATATATTTGTCAAAATCTGCACGAATTTCAAAACGAAATTACGTTAACAGTAAAGGTAGATAAGGGAAGTAAAATATATCAATAATAGTTGTTTTCTCATATTCAAATATTTATGTTACTCTAACTGGATTCCCGAAATTATTCCAGAGATTTTCCTCAAAATTCGAAATGACAAAATTCTTGGAATTCTCTTCCTGCTTGTTTAAAACGATGTGTAATAATTGCTAGTTCGTTTTTGGTTCAATACTTCGCAAATATATTACTGGAAGGGAGTTTTCGAGGCATTTTATGATTATTTATTTATCTAATATTCTTATATTATTATTACCGTACGTAAGTGTGAAGAAAGTGGTGTTAAGTTGTAGAGACATTAGGTTATTACGAAGCAGGAGACATGAAAAATCTGCAACGCCTTCGCCGGGAATCGAACCACGGACCTCTCGGTTACGCGTCGAGCATGCAGACCACTACACCACGAAGGCATGCGAAGAAGGCGGGAGAAATACCTTATATACTCCCCCTTTTAAAGGGCGACTGGGGTTTGGGGGACCCAATCGCCAAAAACGGTGGTGTGGGGACCCAATCGCCAAATAACGGTGGTGGAGAATCATCATCCACCACCTTTTTTAGTTCGGGCGCCAGTGTAGAGTCATTAGGATTTTTGGAAGCAAGAGAGATGAAAAATATGCGATGCCTTCGCCGGGGATCGAACGACGGACCTCTGAAATACCGGCTCAGTGTGCTGACCATTACACCACGAAAGCACGCTAAGAATGTGGGAGATATACCTTATATACTCCCCTTTTTAAAAGGCGACTAGGGTTTTAAGGGACCTAGTCGCCAAATCCTGAGTGTGGAGAGTCATCATCCACAACCCTTTTAGTTCGGGCACCACTGTAGAGACATTAGGTATTGCGAAGCAGGAGACATGAAAAATCTGCAACGCCTTCGCCGGGAATCGAACCACGGACCTCTCGGTTACGCGTCGAGCATGCAGACCACTACACCACGAAGGCATGCGAAGAAGGCGGGAGAAATACCTTATATACTCCCCCTTTTAAAGGTCGACTGGGGTTTGGGGGACCCAATCGCCAAATAACGGTGGTGGAGAATCATCATCCACCACCTTTTTTAGTTCGGGCGCCAGTGTAGAGTCATTAGGATTTTTGGAAGCAAGAGAGATGAAAAATATGCGATGCCTTCGCCGGGGATCGAACCACGGACCTCTGAAGTACCGGCTCAGTGTGCTAACCATTACACCACGAAAGCACGCTAAGAATGTGGGAGATATACCTTATAAAGTGTGTAAAGTTGAAAAGAGAAAAATACATTGATAAAGGAGAAAAAAAGTTATGTAAATAATCCTACTAAGTAAACTTAACAGTCATAATAAGAATGATTAAAGCTAAAAATAATTAATAGCAACACTTAACGCTGCATCAGGGATTTCAAACAAATGCCACTTTTAAAAGTTTTGTGATTTTACTATTGAATTTTATGTGGCGTAAGTGTGAACAAAATGACGTTTAAGAATAAAGTTGAAAAGACGAAAATAATTCTTCAGATCATCTTTTAAAACGACTGAGTATTCATGGGATGAACTGAGAAAAGACAGAAGAGAATAGAAAAATTTATGGCAATACTCAACACTGTATCAAGAATTCTAACATTTGCTGCTTATAAAAATTTTGTGATTTTACTTTTGAATTTTATGGTACTTTAATATAAATAATAAGTACTTTAATAACAAATTTGAAAAGACAAAAAAAAGTTTAATTAGTAGAAATGAATCCACAAGCAAACTGGTAAACTGCGAACTCAGCGAGAGCATAAGATATATCCAGAGCATACTAATAAATGTAAACTAAAATGGAATCGGAGATAATTAAGTTTCCTTATGTTTCACTTCAGAAATCTTCCCCCCCCCCTTAAATAATTTCCTGTTAGATTTCAGAACCTTAATAAATTAAGGTAAATAAATGCTTGTAGCAATTTTGAAAAAATTTGGACAGAAAATTAACTAGAATTTGAAAGGCGTAGCCAGCTCTGAATTTAGGGAAAGCTTATTTGATTAAATTGAACTTTTCTAAAGAAGCAAATTTTTTAACCCAAAGAGCGTTAGTCCAGAAGGGTTATTAATTTCTTTTTGGCATCATGCGTTGATTCATTATAAACGACGAATCACTTTTTAAATTGCTGCCACCAAGTATTAGAGCCCTGTATTACACTCTTTAACATAACAAAAAAAATCTAAGCACCAAGAAAGAGTTGTCCGATATAGACAACAATTGGTGGATGGGAAGACTATGTGCAGAATAGAAAATGATTAAAATTTTAGAGCAATTGACGTATTTATATCAGAGTTACATAGTTACAAAGTAACGCGCTCAATAAGGTGTCGACCCACCTCTAGTCTGGATGCAACCTCCCATACGGCGTGACATAGACTGATAAAGCTCCTGTATGGTCTCCTATGGTACTTCTTGCAAATTTTGCTCCAATTGTTGGGCTAGATCATCAACATTCCCTGGTAGAGGCAGTCGCCTTCCCATCATATATCAGAGAGGCTCGATGGGAGAGAGATCTGGCGATCTGGCTGTCCAATGAAGTGTTTGACAAACTGTAAGACAGTTCATAATAAAACGTGCCGTAATGTGCTCTGGTATTATCTTGCTGAAAACTAAGGCCAGAGTACAGCAAAAAGAACTGTAGCAAAGCAGGTGTCAGAATGACATGTCTTCGATGATGGTCACAACACAGTTGGAAGCGGGATTTATAGCCAAAGACTACACGACACCAGTCAGCATCATTCCAACCTGATCGAGCCAAGCACCACTGTAATCTGGCTCGACAGTGTGCAGGCATGAGTGGCAGGTGGCGTAACGGTCGGTACGAGCGTAGATTTCGCTCTGTCAGCCGTCTGTGAATGGTCATGGTGGACACTCGTGTGCGATTCGCACGTCGGATGGTTAACAGCGATGAATCAGACGCTGTGACAGCTGATCTCACAACCATTCTGTCCTCCCGATGTGTTGTGGCCCAAGGTCGACCGCTACCATCATGACGCTGAAATCTGCCACTGTCCATCTAGTCTTGCCAGCATTTTCTAATCGCCGCATAGCTTCTACTCAAATGACGAGCGATTCTCTGATTTGCCCAGCCTACCTCTTTCATTCCGATGATACGACCTCTTTCAAACTCTGACAGTTGCTCGTAATGAGCTCGAATCCTGCGGCGAGGCATTTTTTCACTCGCTGAAAGGTATCCTAAATCGCAGTTCAACAGAAATTTTTAACAATAGTTCAAGAACAGCTCCTTATATACATCTGTTGGATGCGCAGTTCCGATGTACTGGATATCGCACTACTTATTAATTGGACACAAAATTTTAATCATTTTCATATTTGATAAAAACACTTGCGGATACGAAATTTCAAAGCAATCGGATGATTCCTTCTTAGTGCGTCGATTTTTTAGTCCGAAGGGGTATCGTCCTTGAAAGGACTATTCTTTTCGTTTTGCGATTTTGCGTTGAATCATTTTGAATGTTCGTTTCCCTTTTTAAACTGTTGCCACGAAATATTATCGCCCTGTATAACATTTAAAGAAATTAAATAATTAAGATAAATATGATGTATGTAATGTATGTATAAAATGTATGCATAAATGTATGTATGTTTCTCGCATTGTTATAAAACAACGGTACCTAGAGCCATTAAATCTTAAATGACGTAATCCTACTGCGAATATGGGCATCTGGAAGCCCAAATTTGAAATTGGAATTCATTTTATTATCGATTTTATATTTTGTAAAACGTTAACGAATTCTTGAGTAACAAGCTCAAGGATTTCAAAGCGAGCAATGGCAACGTTGTACGGAAAAAACATTTTTATCTCCAGCGCGTGAGATTGTGTATCGGAAATTCTAAAGATATACTGAATTTAAAATTATTTTGCGATATTTCTCTTGAATTGAATTTTATGGTTTAAATGGGAAGAACATGATATTTAATAAATAAATATAACTCACAAAATGCTAAAAAAATTCGCCTTGGAGGTAATTTAAAATCAGAAACCTTTCAATTTTTTTTACAGAGGGCATATTAAGAAATTAAATAATGATGAATCTGCATAAACGTATGTATATTTCTCGCATTGTGATAAAACAACGGTATCTAGAGCCATCAAATTTTGAATAACGCACATCTCCACCTGAATATGGGCATACGGAATCCCAAATTAAAATATGATTTTGTTTCATTATCTCTTTCATATTTTGTAAAGCATTTATGAGTTTTCGATTAAGTAACTCAACAGTTTCAAAGCGAGCAATGGCAACACAGTAAGGGGAAAAAAACATTTTTATCTGCAGTGCTCGATATTGTGTATCGGAAATTCTAAAAGTATGCTCTTTTAAATATTTTGTGATATTTTTGTTAAATTGACATGTTTTAAGTGCAAAGAACATGATGTTTAATAATGTTGCGAATTTCACATTTATTTGGCTATTTATTTAGAATTGTAATTAAAATTCCTTTTTATTTCCCCGTGCAACACAGACAATTTTTGAAGAGAAAGCTACGTCGAAAAAAAAATAACAATAAAAATAAAATAGCTCGTAATTTAAAGCTTAATAAATAAATATCTCGTAATTACTGTTGCCATCCAGAAAAATCTGGAAAAATCGTGATTGTTCTACCAATAATTAAAAAGCTTACAAAAGCCGAGTTGAAACAGCTCATCTTAGTTGTTGTTGTTGTTGCTGTTATTACTTGTAGCTGTAAAAAGCGAACTGCTGTTTGTTTACTTAATGCTGTATTGATTGTAGCGATTTCGCTGTGAGATAGAATTATTTTATCTGTTTTGAACTGAGTTTTTGTTAATGGTTTGAGATATTCTGATATTGTGCGAAGATCTGTGAAGAAATATTTCAGCATTTTAATTTATTTCTTGTGGAAAGAATAAAATTTTGTTAACTTTTTACGACTTGTGCATTCAATATATAACGAACCCGTACGCACGTAACAATAAATAAAGGGAACACACAAAACATAAAAAAACGCCCCTTTGGGCGTAATATAAAATCTGAAAGCTTTCAGATATTTTTTTATTTTTTTATCTAATTGATTTAAATGAATATGCATTTAATTAATTACATATCTAATTCTAAACATTATATACTTTTGGTACTTTTCTGTTATTCACCTGCCACGCTGTTTGCCTTTATTTAAGTGTAAACACACAATTAAATGTGTTAAATTAAGCAGACTCATACACAAATGGTTTGATATCCAGATGGCCTTATCATTGGGTCTCAGCGTATTTTGCTTCTCTTTCATTGGCGTCAAAAAGCATGGAAAACTGGCATACTGTTTTTTTATTTAATCTGGTTAATTTGGATACTATGCACTTAATTCATGATAGATATATCTCAGTGACTTTCAAACTTTTTTTCTTCACGGTACACTCTAACTAAAAGATAAATTTAAAAGAATTTTGCTTGTTTAATTACTTGATAACACTGCGAAAAAAAATGGGATAGTTCCATATTTCCCGTTCTACTGGGCCGATCGACGAAACTTAACTTGCGTTTTTCAGGTCTCGAGAGCGCGATTTAGGATATGAGTTAAATTTACATATTCTAATTAGATATTGTTCTAAGATAGGTATTTTGACAGAAAATTGGACTTTTTCTGAAATGACATGGCATTTGTTTTCCATATTTCGATTCTACGACTTATGCTAAACTGCCAAGTTTTGTAAAAACCGCACGAGTAGTTTTTAAAAATTAGCCCCCAAATTTTTAGCTCCTACATGTTAATTGAATTTGATACATATTTATTAAATCTTTTTTTATTAAACTTACTTGATTCATTCTTTCAGAATTCGAAATTTAGGCTTAATCCAAATATAATTCGCGCATTTTTTTATGATTTATTTTAAAATTTGTATTTTTAAATATTTTTTATATATTTTTCGAAAACATTTTGTATTATAATGCTATAAAATTTTTAACATCATCTTAATGTAGATGTGTTTCTAGGCACACCTGCAAAAAATTTGAGTTTTTATTTAAAATTTTCTAATATATACATGAATTTACATAGTGTCACGTTTTGAAATTTGGCATATTTGTTGAAAGCAATCATAACAACAAATGTAGTTTACGCCCTTTGTTAAGATTATTTGAAAGTTGGAGCGATGTGACTTTTTTTCCGCTCAAGCACAATGTAAAAAGGGAAAGGAGAACAGGTTGCTATGAATTAAGAAGTTCGCTAAGTGAATTTTTTTCTTAGCGCAAACTGAAAAAAATACGCCAAGATGAACTTCTGAATTTCTCCGTAAGTGTTTCATCAAATTTTACAAAATTTAATATTTAGACTTAATCTGAGCCGTAGAATCGAAATATGGGAAAAATCTGGCATGTCATTTCAGGAGAAGTCTGATTTAAAGTGCCACGGAACGGTGGTTGAGAATCACTTATACATATAATCAAAAACATTACATTTTTTTTTATTTTCTAATCTGATTGGAGTTAAATAAAAATATTAAATAAAAATACATTTAATTTGTAATAATATCTAAGTAAAAACATTAATTATTATTATATTTTTTACTTTTTAATCTCATTTATTTTAATAAAAATGCATTTAATTATCATTATGTATCTAATTAAAAACATGCAATATTTTTATAGAACGGCATTACATATTTTTTCACTTTTTAAATATCAGGGAAATACAGAACGTTCTCAATTTAGTCTAAATGCATATTCATCTGATATCCTATAAAAAGTTTGGCTACTCTACCTGGGCCATCTCTATAGATAATCTACTGATAAGCCATACTAAACTGTAAAAGAGCCCCTTTGGGCGATCGTTAAAATCTGAACTCTTTCAAATTTTTTTTAACTATTATTATTTCCTCCGCTCCATTCCAAAACCACGAAACAGAATTCATCATTGTTTTTATTAAAGGTATTTTGTAGAATATTTATTGTATATTCTATCTATGCCAAAAATGTGAAATGCATACTGACGAAAAAAAAAATACAAAATAAAAATTGGAAATGAGTTTTTTTCCAAAGATAACTTTCTGTTCTTGAAACAACTGTTTTGGTAGAAACGCGTTTCTAGCCTGATGCAGATGACATTGTTTAAAATGGCTTTCCTTTTATAACGGCCTATGTATTACCAATAATGCTGTCGTCAGTATGCTTCAAAAAGGTTTCGATTATATTAATATTTATATTAATATTTTTTTCGCAATTTCGTCCAGCTCTTGCCTGTTAATTCTTCAGAATAACTGGTGACCTAAAAAAGTCGATTTTCGCTACACGCGGCAGCTGGAAATGTTAGCTTGAAATCATTTTCTTATCTCAAATTTAAGACTTGCAGGTCACGCGAATGCACTTTTCTTTTCTCAAGCGTGTGGATACGGGTAGGGGAAATAAAATGGCATAGGGCAGCATTGTGAACGTCTCATATAAAATTTATTGAAATCTACATGAAAGAAATTACAGTGCCCGATAGCATTACAAATTGTTTACTTGTTTTCGGAAACTCGTATTTTTTAAATTTATTTTCATAAATCTTTTACTAAATATTGAAATATGGACTTCAGAATTTTCTATAATGTAGGATTTTTCATATTTTAAGCCTTGATTTCTGTAAAATAGATATCATTAAATTATTTCTCCGTGTTAAATAATTTCATCAAAAAGCGTTAATCGGTAATTCACATAACCATTCGGGCACTTCAAAAATTTGTTTAAATCTTTTGCTAGGTTTCTTGTTATAATATTTTTTTTTGTATTAAAATATATCACAAGAATTATCTTCTGCGTTTTGAAATTTTTACTTCTTTAGCAAATATATTTCCATACAGTTTCGCATTCTCCCTTATTCGGTGCAAATTATCCTATTTGCAGATCACTCGTGAGTGGCGGTGTCCAACCACGCACACTCAGTGCTATGCGTGAGAACGTAGAAAAGACAAACAAGCCTAAGTCAAGCAACTACATGCGCAATAAACCACTGATTTGCATCTTTATGTTTAGTTTCAACGATTCATTCAGGTATGTCCAAAATCGAAAGCATCGCCCTAGTTGATCATTTTCTTTCCCTTTTTTTTCTTTTTTTCATGTATTTTAGTGCATGTTTTCTTATCCTTCTAAAAATTAATTTAAAAATTTTAGAACTAGAAAAGAATAAGAATAATAAAGAACACCCATAGGTATTAAACGCAAGAAAGTTGTTCAGACATTAAAACAAAAAACTTACATTAATCCAAGTGTCTGATCACGGCGAATCGACAATATACTTTACCTCATAATATCCATTTAACGCGCAATATGTTCCTGATATTGTTTAAAGAAACAAAAACATTTGCGGACATCACGTGACTTTCTTGTACGGCCTATTAAATTATAAACATTTTTGGCTGCACTTCATTTCAGCTCTTTTCCTCGAATTATTCAAACTTAATTAACTGATCACTAGAAGAAAGTTGAAAATGACATCAAAAATTGCTAATATCCCTGTCAATTTTTATCGTGCGGGAGCCAAAGTTCTCATAATTTTATTTTTCGAGTAACGAATGTAAAACTTTCCCAAATGGCATCAAGAATTGCAAATTTTAAAATTAAAATATCCCTCTCAATTTTTGTCGTTAAACTTCTAGCATTTTCATTTTTTCATAAGGAATATAAAACTTTCTCAGATATAAGTATAGAAACCGAAAGTCCGTATTAAAAATTAGATTACGCTATTTGCTCAAAACTATTTTTTTTAATATGGCATTTTCAAACTATGAATATTTTCGTTGTTTAAAACATTTCCGTAACTAGAAGTATATCTATACGACCGACCATTGCAAAAATAAAGAAGGCCGGGTAAGGATTTGCTATGCTGGATCGGGGGGGAGGTACCTTGGAGCAACATTGCTTCAGAATCATGACGTTTACTTCCCCCATCTTCCAAATTACACCCAATTGGTGATTTTCAATTTCTTTTCTGGTTGCTTCCTTTTTTAGAATTCTAATTCTGGCAACCTCTTTCAGCTTTTTTACTCTATTACTTCTGTAACAGCTGCTGCAAAGGACCCAGGTTTGTTCATTTTCTTTCACTATAATATGCAATTGGTCTTAGCAAGACACTTGTGTTTTATTTTTAATTTATTTTACTGTTACTAAGTTTAATTCTTCTAGCTCATTGGGATTCTCTTAAAATTATGTATTTTTTGACTAATGCCTATCTGGCTACTTATTTTTATTTCTACATTAACCTTACTAAGCTTTTTGTATTTTTTTTTCCTTTTTCGGTAGTGTTTTAAATTTATGGCAGGCGCGTCGGGAAAAGAAACGATAAGAATTGAGACCAACTGTAATATGTTGATTCTTTTATTTTTCTATTAAGGTGAATTCGCTTCTGTCTCAATTATTGCCGTTTGACGAAACGCCCAGCTGGGCTCGAATTTGTCACGCTTTTCCCTTGATAAGTCCGTGATGAACCTCGACTTAAACTAAATTGCCATTTACTGCCATTCTTTGTAATTTATTCTGGTGATTTTAATATGTAATTTAGCTTGTGCTTTAAAATGCTTTTAATTTTTACGCGTTTTAATTTGTTTAAATGTTGAGTTTTTTCAATACCAACATTTTGCTTTTTTTGCAATTACTTTTACTTTTTTAGTAATTGATCTTTTGTTCAAGTATTTTTACACGCTGGAACTAAGGTATCAAGTTTACTTTTAGGCGGTTGCTTTTAGAATTTTACTCCTTTTGCTTATCTTTAAATTTAATTTTGCAGCTCAATGCGCAAAATTCTTGACCAAATAGGTCTCTCTTGTTCTTGTACTACTTTCTAAAATTATTTATATATATATATATGCATTATATATATATATATATATATATAATACATATGTATACTTTGTATACTTTTGGTATACATATGTATACTTTTGGTACTACCATTCAAATAAAAAAGACTAGTGCGCAGTTATATGTTATAGAGTCCCATACACAAAATTTCAACAGTCTACGGCGAATCGTTTTTGAGTTATGTGATGTACATACGTACGTAGAGACGACACGAAAAAATCCATTTTGAATCCATTTTACAATCCGGTTTGGAAAAAAAAGAGTCCTTTATTCTGTCGGTATGTTCAGACCGCACATAAAAAATAGTCAAAATGAAATCGAGAGCAGTCAAAATGGATATTTCTGGTGTTGATATCTGATAACCGAAATTTTTTTATGACTACAATACTTTCTTTACTTCGTACAAAGAAGTGAAAAAGAGATTTTCACGACAGACTGTGAGAGTGCGGTAATTCCTAGTCAAAACAGCACGCAACTCTCAAAAACAAAGCAAAACTACTCAGTTAGGCATGAAAATTGATACTTTGTATTACCCGTGTTTTTCAGTATCCGTGACCTGGTTCCCGGCATTAGCCCGGATAATCGAGAATGCACTATAATTAAAATCTTGAAATCTTTGCAACAAATATGTAATTCGAATGTGTTCGCGGGGCACCTAAAACTGCTTCGGGGGGTTTCCAGTTTGACAGCGCTGCCTGAGAGTGCAAATGTGCTGTCAAATAGGAAAATACTTTTCTTAAGCTGTACAGCTTTGCGTTATCACTTTATTTTTCAGC
>KK117292.1:246950-258582 GCA_000611955.2 Stegodyphus mimosarum | reverse complement strand
AGGAATATATAGTAGAAGACACATAATGTGATCGCGGTTAATGTTATCATTCGAATACTGTTATCGAACAGCTGAAGTCTCGCAGATTTGTATGAGAAAACATGAACAACGCTTCACTTGTTGAGATTAACAATTCAGTTAATTTGACCAGATTATTACTGAATAATTTTAAGCATAAATCGCCAAATGAAAGATATTATCATCAAATAACGGTAAAATATATTATAAAAATTGCCAAATGTCAGAAAAGGGTATGCAAGGTATCAAGTGCCCAAACAACTTGGTTTCGGTTTCATTCATCCATTTAAACTTAGAAAAAAAAAAGCAATCTTAATTTGGCGCAGAATTTGAATAATTTTATCGAATTTGAAACACACAGGTCCTTCTGTTTCATAAGTAAAAAAAAAAAATTCTGTAGACTTTATTATGGAAAATACTTTTGAGAGTTTTAAAATGAGGGAAATAGGATCTGTTACTTTTAAATTTATTCTTCTTTCAAAGTATCGAGTGTAAAATAGCTTTGTGGACTGAGGATATGTTTTTGCCCATTTCGAAGAGAAATATTTCAAGACCGTAATTCAAATACGTCGCGAAATACATGGTATTACAAATTTCAAGAGCAAAATAAGTAACATTAGTAATCGGAAAGGGAAACACCATCAACCATTACTTCTACATAACAAGAAGACACCAAACGAATACCCGAAAAAGGTACGTACTGTTTCTAAAGTTTCTAAAGCCTTGATAACAAGAGAAAATCGGCTAATGTTGAAATCAATTGCAAAATCCTTAAATACATCTGTAGCGGCAATAAATAAAATAATAAACCAAAAACTGACAGCTTAAAAAAACCTAAGAAACATAATATTCACCAGCTTTTGCCTAGGAACGCAGCTCAACGGCAGAACAATTTCTAGAACCCGGTATGAAAACTATTTAGCAGGAGATAAATAGAAATACATTGTGGTCGTTGATGAAGCATTTAGGCTTACTTAAATGACTATAACAAAAAATGGCGTATTTATAATACAAAAAGGAAAAAAAAAATCTGAAAGCTTTCAGATATTACATTACGCCCAATGAGGCGTTTTTTTTTAACGTTTTGTGTGTTACCTTTATTTATTAAATATCACGTTCTTCGCACTTAAACCATAAAATTCAGTTCAACAGCAGTATTGAAAATAATATCTAAATGAGCAAATCTTTAGAATTTCCGACATGCAGTTATAAGGCATTTCTCGAGCCTTCTTCGGATGCCTTCGTGGTGTAGTGGTCAGCACGCTCGGTGCGTTTTCGAGAGGTCAGTGGTTCGAATCCCGGCGAGGGCATTGCTTATTTTTTATCTCTCCTGTTTCAAAAAATACCTAATGTCTATACACAGTCTCGCGCGCTGGAGATAAAAATGCTTTGCTTTTCATACAGTGTTGCCATTGGTCTCTTTGAAATCGTTGAGTTTGTTAATCAAAAATTCGTTTAAAGTTTTATAAAATATGATATTGATAATAAAACAAATTCCAAATTCCAAATTTGGGCTTCCAGATGCCCATATTCGGATGGAAGGTATGTTATTCAAAACTGGATGGCTCTAGGTACCGTTGTTTTATTAGAATGAGAGAAAAATACATACATTTATGCAGATTCTTTATTATTTGATTTCTTTAAATATAATACAGGGTTCTAATATTTGGTGGCAACAACTGGAAAAGGGAACCAACATTTATAGTGAATCAGCGCAAAATGACAAAACGAAATTAATAGCCCTTCTGGGCTAACGCCCTTTGTACTAAAAAATGTACAAAATGTATAAAATCTGGTTCTGTCAATGCAAAGAAAGTTTCAGTAAGGGGTTTAAGATTTTCTCACGATTTCCTTACAGTGGCAAATTAAAAACAAGAACAGTAGGTACAAATGTTGAAATCAACTCAACGTACTATTAAGAGAACGTTTTACGTTCAATATTTATAGACAAAGTTCCATTTCTTTGTAGAGATAGTAGGTTATTTGGAGGCAGGAGAGATGAAAAATGAGCAACGCCTTCGCCGGGAATCGAACTAAGGACCTCTCAGTTACGCGTCGTGGGTGCTGACCACTATACCACACGAAGGCATGCGAAGAAGGCGGCAGAAATACTTTATATCTTTATCCTAAAGTAGTGGAAGAGGAATGAAATGCCAAGTGTCAAATGTGCCAAGTGTCAAAGATATGTTGCCGAGTAAAGGATTATATCGCCAAACAGTTTGTTTTCGATTTTAGTCAACCATTTCAAATAAAACAGCCTATGTCTTGATTAGAATTTGAACAACTTTATCGATTTTGAGAATCACATGCCTCTCCTTCATCTACAAAAATAATTCTGTAGTTTATTTTTTCCCCCGATCCCTTACAAAAAATCTTTTAAAATATCTGCCTTTTCTGCCGAATTCTAAGTTTTACACTTTCTTATTCCCTTCCAGTGAATGAGGGATACCTTCAGAGTATTGAGTAGATTACAGGTACACGTCGCAAAAAAAAAAAAAAAAAAAAAAAGTCAGTTCTATATCACCTGCTCTACTGGGCCGAAAGACAAAATTCAAATTGCGTTTTTCATGTCTCGAAAGTGCGACTTAGCATATATCGATTCATATATAGCATTGTTCTAGCCCACGTATTTTGACACAAAAGCAAACATTTTCTGAAATGACATGCCAAATGTTCTCCGTATTTCGATTCTACGACTCAAATTCTACCTAAATATTAAATTTTGCAAAATTTATGGAGAAATTCAAAAATTATCTTGGTGCATTTTTTTGAGTTTGCGCCAGGCATAATTCACTTGGCGAAATTCTTAATATATGACAACCTACTTTCCTTTCTCTTTTTACATTATGTATGAGCGTAAAAAAGTCACATTGCTCTTACTTTCAAATAATTTTAACAAAGTGCCTAAACCACATTTGCTGTTATTATCGCTTTCAACAAATATGCAAAATTTCAAAACGCGCCAATATATAAATTCGCGTATATCTTCAAAAATTTCAATAAAAAACTCTGACTTTTGCAGGTATGCTTAAATATATATATTTTAAGATAATGGTAAAAATTTTATAGATAATAATTCAAAATTGTTTTCAAAAATTTATAAAAATTATTTAAAAGCACATATTTTAAAAATTAATTATAAAATGTCTGATGCATACACCACATGACTTCCTAGGACGGAATATTAAATTATACGCATTTTGCATATCATTTAAACTTATTGGATTGAATTAAATCTACTCAATCGATAGTGCATAAACTACGATAGAATAAATGCACTCTTTAAAATTCGCGTTATTTGTTAGTTTATTTGTTAGCGATATTTTGGAGCTAGGTTCACTTCACAGCGTTACATCTCATTCATTTTATAACGCATCAGAATGCTCAAAAATTATGTATATCATCTAAAGAATTATCTAATCGTTGCCGCATGTTCTATTCAAATACTATGATAAATCTAAAGCAATGTATAAAACAAATTAAACAAACAAACAAACAAAAAGAAACAGTTTTTCACAGACGATTCAGCATTTCGCATTCAATTTCGTGACAAGGCAAAAATACATAAAAACTTAAAATATCTATATTAAAAATTACGAAATAAATCCTAAAGACTTATTTCCTACAATAAATAACAGAGTTTATTAAGCATGATTTAATTCGCAAAAACAAAAGAAGGCGTTACCTTTATCGTTGCGAAGCTTAGTTTCGCTAGATTGGCGACAAATCCACTATGCTGCTAAGTTTCAAATGCAAACAAATACGGCCGCTATGGCCAAAACAATTAGGTTTAGCCACACTTAAACAACTTTTAAATTATTGATAATTCTGCAATTATAAACATGCAGATTAACTAAAGGCATAAAAACCTTAACCGGAAGATAAGAACAACATAATTCAATCATCTTTAAAGCAACAAACTCACAATTTACAAACACATAAGAATAAAGAAACTGAGCTTACTGAGACGAGTAACAGAGTGGATGTATATATATACATATATTTATATACTTTTGGTGCGGCTGATTGCAACTAAAATAGAAGGTGCATATCTACGTGTTATAGCAGTTATTCTGAGGCTACTCGTTTTTGAATTATGCGAGATACATACATACTTATGTACGTACGTACGCATAGACGCCAAGAAAAAAATCTCATCAGAATCCATTTTAAATCAGTTTTATAATACTTTTAGGGAAAAACGAATCCTTTATTCTCTCCTTAAGTTCAGATATCACGCAAAAAACATTGTTAATTTGCATTCGATAGCTGTCAAAATACAGACATTTTCGTTAAAATATGATATCCGAAATTTTTTTCGCGATTACAATAGTTCCTTTTTACTTCGTACAAAGAAGTAAAAATGGGTGAATATTATTCGGAATGGACCTAAATTTCGAAATAGGAAATAAATAAATAACTAAGTTTAATAAAAAAATAGAGATTAATAAATATATACCAAATTCAACTAACATGGAGGAGCTAAAGTTTTGAGAGCTAATTGTTTCAAAAACTACTCGTGCGAATTTTACAAAACTTGGCAGTTTAGCATAATTTGAGGCGTGGAATCGAAATATGGGAAAAAAATTGACATGTCATCTGATTTTGTGTCAGAATACCTATATTAGAACACTGCTATATATAAATCTAATATATATCCGGAATATATGTAGAACGGGAGATACAGAACTGCCCCCCCCTTTTTTTTACGCAGTATACATTGAGAGCACCACTGTAAATACACTCGTTCCCCCACGGGGGTTGACTCAGGAGTATGCCTGGGAAGTACTGGCTAAGATCTGTACTTAGGCAGTCTCAACCACGCGGTATATAAGTTCTCTTCACAGGACTAGAGCCCTAGTTAATTCTAAGGTTGGTTCAGGCTTGGCAGGGACCGTACTGGTACTGTCGTGTCTGTTCCTCTGTCTGCGGTGGAGCTATATTGTTAGATTTTTCGGGTTCTCCTTGGGAGTATGGCTCCCCTAGGTCAACACTCGGGGATTGACTTTCTACGTTTCAATTTACTCTCAGTGACAGCGTAAGCATATACGCACATATAACCATGTGTGTATATGGTTATATACACACATGACATATGGTTATATACACACGTGACATGGTTACTCGCATATAACCATGTCAATCCCATATTCATCGTCTCTACACGACCCCCTGGGTCGACCGGGGGGATGCGCCCCCATGGACCGCCATCAGGACTGGGGCGCTTTCACCGAGTGAGGTCTCTAGTTACCAGGTCTGGGACCCCTTGCTCCTGTATGAGTTGTAAATACACTCGTGTGCAAAATCTTTGCAAATCATGTTTATTTTCGCAAAAGGTATTGAGCCAAAGATACTAATTATACGGCCCTGCCGAAGTATTAAAGCAAATATTCAGAGTCGAATACGTAAGATCACACGTGCGTGTCTGCTAAGCTGTGATTGTCCAGGGGATATAAGCTCATCAGGAGTTTCGGCGATTTGTGTTGTATGGTTTATTTTATTTTCCTAATAGTCACTTTTATTTGTGAACAATCTTTTCCTTTATCTTCTCGTTTTCCTGGCAGAATGAGATTTCGATTTATGTTGTAGAGTCATTAGGTATTTTTGAAAGCAGGAGAGATGAAAAATGAGCAACGCCTTCGACGGGAATCGAACCGCGGACCTCTCGGTTACGCGTCGAGTGTGCTGACCACTACACCACGAAAGCATACGAAAAAGGCGGGAGAAATACCTTATAATGTAAATAAGGTAAAAAAGAGTATTTAAGCTGGCACATGTGATATACAGTCCGGGTCAATTTAGTAAAAGAATGTAGGAAGTATTTCCTCCACCTTGTTGCTGCCAGTTTAAACTTAGTGTTATATACGGTTGCACTGTTACGTGCCTGCTAATATACGCCGGCGATCATAAATAAGGGCCAACTGTGCAGCTTCGGCTTCTTTATTTTAGTTAACATTACATTAGTTTTATATTTTCTATCTTAAGCCCAAGTGGAAGCCTTATTGTAAGCCCGAGAAGGGAGCCATCTATTATTTTATTTTGAGTTGGAATAAAGGACAATTTAACCCTTATTTGGACTTTTTACTTACAAGAATTCAGCGAATAGTCGCTATACAGTTCTTCAAGCTATACAGTTCTAGCTCTTAAGAAACTCTAATTCAGCTAGGATATTATAGTGTACTCCTTCATGATATTCGCTGCGTTTCTGGCAAGAGTTTGGTAAATTTTGCAAGGTACTAGAAGTGGTGCAGCCCGACACACCTAACTAAACAAATTCTTTTTATAGTCAATACAGACCACGCCCAATCTAACCAAAATATAATATAAAAAATATAAAAACTTTTATACGATATGAGATAAAATGAGTAGCCATGAACGTATGAATGACGGAATAAGATGAAGGATAGTACATAGATTAGAGGTAGGCTAGTCACAAACGCATGAGGCTACAGAGCACAACGTAACGACCAGTATCGTCTGCAATTTATGGAATTAATTTCAGGACACTGGATTCATATGATGAAGGCCTGGGAAAGGTCTGCCAAGATCTATAACGACGAATAAGGATCGTTGTTTGGCACTTTCACATAAAAGGCGATACAGGATTGCTACAACTTCACAGCTGCCATATGAACTCTATCCTGCTACTGGAAGCCGAGTTTTGCTTTAATTTCGCACACGAGTGTATATCTGTACAGGATATAATTTATAGAAATCTTGTGTATGGACATATTTTAGATAGTATCTAAACTACAAAATTTCCATGACTTGAAGCTATGTATTACTATTACACTGGCTCATATCTTTTCAAAAAATTGGCTAAAATATTAAAATTGCCAAGCTTTTTATAGAAGAATTTATAATATATCATGGGAATTCTAATATGGTAAAAGTTTAAAGCACTTTATCTTTGTTTGCGATTTTGTGCTAGCATAAAAGGAAATAAGTCCAGTTTTTCTTATGTGAGAGGATAGGAGTTTAGGTAACAATGTGAATAGCTTCTGGCGAAGCAAAAAAAAATGGCACGAGTAAAGGCTTAAAGCCAACGATAAGATCTGACATCTGTTCCTGTTGTAAGAGTGCCTTTGTGATGTACTTGATGTGTTGCTTTAATTAGATTTGTTTCCTGGAACATTCACAACTCGATGACGTCAATAAATGTATCAAACGTCAAATAAATATTCTTGAAATTACCACTGCATGGAAACTGCTATGGAATTTGAAACTTTCCCGAATTTTCAGAATTAAAAAAGTTAATACAAACTAAAATTTGAATTAACATCCAAGAAATTTACATCCAAGAAAGCTAAAATTTTATTTCATGTTGTGGGGTTTTACTTATTTAATTCTAATGTTCAATATTAGAACCCCACAAACACTAACAAGCGAATAATCGCTTTAACTGTGAGAATAAACATGTAAGACTTAAGAAGGGTTAACTACCCTTTATTTCTCAGAATAAATACAATCATTTCCTAACTCGGAGTATACACAACGCCTTCATTTGGGCTTGAACTTAAATAATTATGAATTTAAACTAAACTAAGCTTAACTAAAGCTATCTGAAAGATATAGCCGAAGCTATCAGGTTTCTAAGCAGTTGGCCCCTAAATATTAATTCAATCGGCGAAGCCAAGCAAGGTACTAAAGTATGGCTGAGCGTAGTATCTAGGAGAGACGTAGACAAATGGCAAACGCGCGCTAGTAAGGGAATCAGACTCTCTCTCTCGAAGTCGGCGAAACGTCGACTTATATAGTACTCTTACACATTTGCATTAACTGCGTTTCTAAAATTACATTCTGGTAGGAAATTGTAAGCTGAAATTAGAATAGATAGAAAAGTTGCATAACTTAAAATAACTGTTAGTAAAATTAGGATAAACCTTACAGTGTTTCCCAAATACACTAAATGTTGATCATCTCAAGTAACTAGTAGCAGAATGGACCAAAATAATCCAATGGTCTCTAACTCTAATTGCACGGGAGCTGAATACGCCATCTGAAAAGAGCTGACCGGTCAGAATGTTTTTCAACAAAATTTTTAAAAAATTATTATCAAAATAGAAATATCTTTAAATAAATTTTAAATTTCTCTTACTAAATATTTATCAAATTATACATAAATAATAATATCGCAAAGAAAAAATTCAAATTGATCTCTATTTTCTATTTGAAATATAAAATTTCTCCCCTGCAAGATAACTTTGTTGGATACTCTTTGTAATTCAAATATGCTGTTAGACGCGTACGTATTCAAAATGGATTGAATGCACACAGAACAGACGATAGCTTGGTGACATTTATTTTCCTCAAAACACTTTACAGTTCTGGAGCCCCTCTCACTGAAGTACGCGTACAGCTGCTCTCAGGATGACAGAGCACAAAGTAGTTATCACTTCAAACTATTAAAGACTGTTGAACACACGGTAATATAAAAAGCTTCATATTCGTAAAACCCGCACAGTTCAGTATTTTAAACTCTCAATACTATGAGATAATCTCTGTACTAGACTGAAAACAGATGCTGTCTCCCATATATAGTTTTCCCTTGTCCGCAGAAAAATTTCCCAGTACCTTCAATTGCCATACTTCAGCTTAAACTCTTATTGTAGTGATTCTATATTTTTCCACTAAAATCTGTTAAGAATTTCGAGTAAAGAACCACTTGCTATTTCTTACATAGCAGGGCATGATCATGTCAGTAAGAACAGAATACTAGAAATCAGGAAAGCTCCAAGCATGCTGTTATTTTTTTTAAAAGTGTTCGTATAAAATATCATTTCCATCTACTTCTTGACTTAAATAAATAGCATACTTAGATACAATAGAAATAGCCTTCATATGTGCTGTATTATTTTACATTAAACTCTTATTACAGTCCTTTTTACATTTTTCCTCGAAATCTGTTAAGAGCTTCAAGAAAAGTACCACTACAGTTTATCATATATAGATAAAATCTTACCTGTTTTCAGTCATCACTGTATACGCATCAATGATGCATACATGAATTTTAAACACTAAATTTGAGACTTTTGGATTACGTCATAATATGTTTTCCACGAAAATCTGTTTAGCTTCGAATAAAGTATAACTTCCGATTTATCTGTTTCATCCAAAATCTTAATATGCTGTTCACATTGATATAAAAGCCTTAAATAGTAAAACTGGAAAGTTTTAAATTACATTTTAACTAAAATTTTCATTAAAACCTGGTTTTGGGTTTAAAATACCATTTCCTATTGTCCAAATTTAGCCAACCTTAAAAAAAAGTCTTTATATGAATTTAGAAATCTTAAATGCGGAAAATGAAATTTTTGAAAATCTCATATAAGAGTTATCGTAGACGAAAGAATTGTTTCACCAGACCGATAATCATGTCAGACATGATTATAATTCTTTTTTTTTTTTTTTTTTTTTTTTTTTCTTTTTTTTATTTTTTTTTTTTTTTTTTTTTTTTTTTTTTTTGTAAACAGCGGACATTAACCACTTCTAGGCTTTCGCCACTACTAAGGACAGAAGTGGGGGTTATTATATTATGGAGGCACCTAATAGGCGCCACCATTACCTCGTATGAACGGACGGACGATTCTCTGGGCCCTTCGATCGGTATCGCGGTCGGCTCCCCTATCCACTATACCGTCTGGGCGTCTGATTATGAAAATAGTGAAACTGTCTTGTGGAGGTCCTCATTCTTTCTTATTCACTGAAATCTCACTATCGAATATTTGGTCGGAAAGTATTACCTCCCTTACCTATATACATAGTTTGGCGGCAGATTAAAAAAAAAGAACAATGTTCAGTCTGCTAGTTTTAAAGGAAAAGTATTTTACTTTCGGAAATTTTTTGGATCATACCTGTAGAATTCAAAGTTTCATTCCTTATACTTGAAAATGTAATTAGATGTATTTTTATGTACAGATTGCTAAAAGTATCATTAAAATATCCTGTTTTATTTCAATGCATCCGTTCATAACACTATTGAAACTCAGAATTTAAAAGCGAAAGGTCGTTGAACTTTTCTTGTTAAATGCACACACACATATATATGATTTTTATCGACTGGGATAAAAATTCCAAATCCGAAACCTGGCCATTTCTCTTTATCAACGTACACAATTATAACTAGATTTATGGCAGAATATAAGATTTTTCCATCTACATGAGCATTTTATAGCCGAATCTATTAGAGTGAAGCAATGATAACAATTTTAAGTGCCCTCCAACGATTACATTCTAGCTACAGTGCAACTGGACGTCTTGGCGTTGAAGTTATTTTAATTTCAACCGAATCTTCCTAATATATTATAATTTTTTCAAACTCAGAGAATTTTTTTAATATTTTGAAACAAACTGAGTTTGCATATAAATGTTCAATTGCTTTGGATAGTAGTATAAAGCTTTTTTGTCATTTTATATAGGCTTAAAACGATTTTAAAAGAGCAAAAATGGTTTCAAGACATGTTGAAGGCCTATTGCTTCTAATTAGTTCAAGATACCTTTAGAGGATTAAATATCCAACCTTCAGCTATACTGAAATGTCGAATCCATTTAAATGTATCTAGAAGTAAATTATTAATAAAACATATAAAAAAATTACATGAATTAATAGGTGGCAAAATTTGACTGAATTCGTACAACCTTATAACGTTCATCCTAAGTTTATTAATAGTTATTTAAAATTATGCTTCTTTCCTATTTATTCTAATTTCAGCTTACAATTTCCTACCAGAATGTAATTTCAGAAACGCAGTTAATGCAAATGAGTAAGAATACTATTTAAGTCGATGTTTCGTCGGCTTCCAGAGAAAGTCTTATTTTCCTGACTAGCACGCATTTGCCTTTTGACTACGTTCCCTCTTAGAATACTGCGCTTAGCTATACTTTAGGCCTTTGCTTGCTTCGCCGATTTAATTAATATTTAGAGGCCAACTACTCAGGATAGCTTCGGCTATACCTTTCAGATAGCTTTAGTTAAGCTTAGTTTACTTTAAATTCATAGTTATTTAAGTTCAAGCCCAAGTCGAGGCTTTGTGCATACTCCAAGTTAGGAGTTGATTGTAATTATTCTTGGAAATAAAGGGTACTTAACCCTTCTTTCGTGTTTATTCACACACTTAAGCTATTATTCGCTTGTTGGTGCTTGTGGGATTCTGAGATTGAACATTGGAATTAAATAAGTAAAACCCCACAACCTCCTCGCTTAATGTTACCCACAAGGGTTCGAAATTTCTTATGTTCGCAAGGGGTTTTCGAATTGAATTCGAAAAAAAATTGCCTAATGTTATACATAATTGTTCGGAATAAGAAATTTGGTGTTTATGGAAAATATTATGGATTCATATAAATATATGAATATTCTTAACGAAAACTTGAAAGCGCCTGTAAGAGAACTTGGAATACAAAATATGTTTAAGTTCTATTGAGCTGACAATCCTAAATATACAGCTCTAGATCTTTCTTGTGGTTATTATACAACTGTCTGGATGATACCAAAGCCTCTCCATATGCTTCGAAACTTAAATCCTATAGAACGTGTATGGAGTGAGTTAGAGAAAACAATAATAAAACACAATAATTCTTCGAAAGCCCTACTGAAACCAGTTCTTGAGCAGAA
>KK117292.1:219034-246929 GCA_000611955.2 Stegodyphus mimosarum | reverse complement strand
AAATTTAACATTCTTACTCGAAAAAAATTAGTTTAATCCAAGTCAAACGAAACGAATAATTCGAGTAAAAAGATATCCAATACAGCACTGAATGTCCAGTTATTTGCATCTTTTTTTTTAATATAAACTATTTGTTCAAAGCGTCCGTATACTTTCGTGAGTTCCCTTTGAGAATTTTTTCAATAAATTACTTTTTGGGGGCCGAAAGCGATTTGAATAACTTTTTTCAAACAAGCAGGTTTAAAAGGAATGACCAATAGTATATGTGAAAAAAATAAAGATATAAACTAATATTTAGTACTTGATATTTGCAAGTGAAACTAAAAATCATAAGTGCCCAAAAGCATAAGCGAACCACTGTTAAAAAATACTACCAATACCCAAAGTAATATTCACCTACAAAATATAAATGGTATCCTTTTTTCTACAACCGGCTAAATTACTTCGCATAAGAATTTATTTCGCTAAATAATTTAAAAAGCAGAGGATAAAAATTTTTATTACAGCTTTTATTCGTAAATTCAAGCAAAAAAAGATTAGAGATCAGGTCAGATTTTAAAGATTAGAGGTCAGGTCGACGTTCAGAAGCATTTGATTTATTACAGGCTTCTTTTTCTAAACTTTTTACTATGTTACTAAGGGTTTCTTTATTTAACTGTATAAAAAGAGTCAGTTTATTCGGCGTTTGCTTTCTTAATACAGCAAGCGATATCCAATTTATTGAACAGCACTTTTATTGCATTTAATAAGACGAAAATTTAAGCTAGCTAAGAACCTAATTAAGCTAATTTGATAAAACGGTATTTTTAGGTTACTGAAATATTTCTTTACTTGAACTATGGAGAATGTTAACACATTTTTACAACGATTTCAGGTAGTCAAATTAATGTTTAAAAGAGCATATTTTTTTAAATGTTCTTTCTGACAGCCATTTTTCTTGACTGTAAACCTACATCGTGATTAGCATGATAGAAGGGCTTTTCCTAAAATCTCCATTCCTCTTCCGCTAATTCCCAGACCTTCATCCAACGTGAAGGGTTTGCGCTTAGAAAGATCTCATTTCCACAGACCAAAAGCAGCCATAGTCCATAGGTGAAACGTCAAAGGATTTCTCAAGAATACTTTGAAAGGATATGTATGCAATATCTGTATCAGTCTTCATTTTCCCAAGAAATGCATTGGTGCTTTTCGAAGTATGATTATTTGCATTGTCTTCGTTAAGTTTCACTCTTTCTAAGTCACAGGGATAAAAAATGGAATTTCATCTGTAAATATGGTGACGTAAGACTTTCTTTGAAAGTAGAGTTGATTTCAACAATTGTTTCCATTTTTCTAATTCCCATTGTAAGAGAATCCTACGACAATCATAAACCCTTTATTGAAACAGTATTTGCATTAACGTAACCAGGTTTGTACATTTTCTTTTTGTTATCATTTTCAATAGTAAACAGACCTCTTTTTTGTTGTTGTTGTTGTTGTTGTTGTCGTTGTTGTTGTTGTTGCTTTCTTTTAGATAAATTGATGCTTCATCCAGGGTCACAACGCATTTCCATTTAAATCCTGCTCAATGGTTTTCACACACTGCTCCACAAACTGTTCTTTGCTGAGCCTCAGGAAAACTTTGTCAACATTCTACTTTTTAGCATTTTTAAGTTGTAAACCTTTGTTTATTGTTTTATTTATTGCTGCTACAGATGTATTTAAATACTTTGCAGTTGATTTCAGCGTTGGCGTATTTTTCTCTTGTTCCCGACGACTTAACTTTAGAAACATTCGAAACTATTCGTACCTTTTTATGGTATACGCTTGGAGTCTTCTTTCCATGTAGAAAGAATGATTGACGGTTTTTTCCAGTCCGATTAATATTACTGCTTATTTTTCACCTAGAAGTTTTAATACAATGCATTTCGCAGAGTTTTTGAATTATGCAACTAGAATGTTTCTCTTTGAAAAGCGCCGAAACTTATCGCTCCATCCACAGCTTTTTTATTTAAGACATTTAGAAATAAGAATAAAATTTAAAATAGCAGACGATATTTTTTATTTCAAGTAATAAGCTATTAGAGCAATTTTTATTGCAAAACATTTACGTTTTTAAAATTCTTTATCAAAATCGTTCTAAAAATATGCAAACAGCATCAGTAATATTGGGGCTCATGAAATAGTTCCTTTGAAAAGAAACATATTATAGAATAGAGAATAATGAAAAACGAATTGCTACAAAATGTTCATCTTTCCTAATATTGGAAAATCAATTTACTGGATAACTTAAAAAACTGAAAGTTAATGAATGCATATTTCGATACAAGTGTATAATACAGTCAGTCAAAAATTTGTTTTATAATCTGTGGAAATTTCAGAAATTTATAACCGATATATTTTTAGATGTTGAAATTTTAAAATCATAAACTTCAGGCAGCCTAAAAATTTGAGGGATTTTCAAAAATTTTTCCAAAAATTCAAAAATTAAGTTACAATTTACATAGAAACTTCATTAAAAAAATTTTTCCTGTTCTATTTATTGGGCAAAAATTGAAATTATGTTGTGCTCAATTTGTTCATTAGAGGAATATTATATGTAAAAATTCGATTAAACATTAAACTAAAAAAATTCTAAATCGAATTATGAAAAACATCGCTAATCCACATTCCATTGTCATTAGCAAACATTTGCATACAAAATTTGAACTCGATAGCTTATCAGGAAGTAGGTTTAAAATCGATGGCAAAATTCCACTCACTGTGAAACACCCCGAGTGAATTAAATGAAAGCTTATAAAAATAAATATGATTCAAAGTTTGACACATAAGCCAAAATTAACCACAACACTACAATAAATAAAAAAAATGTAGAAAAATGCAGGGCACTTACCGAATATTAATGTCATCATATCAGCAATGGCTAAGTTGAAAAGGTAGCAATTGGTTGCAGTCTGCATATACTGGTTCCTGGCTATCACCAGACAAGTACAGACATTGCCTACGATGCCTGTAAGAAAGATGACACTGTAAACAAAAGTGAGAGGTATTAACCAATTCAAAGGTAATCGCTTCGGTCCCAGTGTGTTCCTCACGAGCTCTTCCATATCTTCTTCAGCTGAGGTTCCATTTGAGCAGTTGATCCACGAAGCGTTCAGTGTCGCTACCACAACATCCTCCACCTCATTCATGCCGGTGTCAGAATGGACAGAAATAGCATTTCCAAAAAATTACCCTTTATTGCAACGGAAAGGCCTTCGCCTTCAATTAATTAAAGTATCACATTAAAAAAATAGAAAAAAGACGATTCTTTTTCTCTGCAGAAGCAAGATCTTTCTCCTCTGCTACCGATAGCGAAATTTATCGTGGAGAGCGCTGTAAAAGTATTCCTTTGAAGGTCGTTTAATCCACTTCACTTTTAGCATGTTTTGTACACCTACTGCGATGATTCAACTCACGCACACACACACACCTGTGCTAATTTTTCACGATTTTCGTGTAATTAATATTACCACTTTTCTGACGCACATTAAGCCTAATTAGCAAATTGAAGAACACATTTAACATTCTGAATAAACTTTGAAATGTGAATAAATAACTTGTGTAAACAATTTAAAGAAACTTTATGCTAAGTTAGATCAAGTTTTTGAAATATGGAATGCTTTCGAATGCATATATTTCAAAACAGACACACAGGAAAAAAATAAAGTTAAACTTCTTGGAGCAATGGAATGTGTTTCCTGTATTTACAAAAAACCTTTTACATCATTCGATAATATTTAAACTGTGACATAAAACTAATTCGCAGAGGACTTTTAAATAGTATATCTCTTATGTTTCCGGAAACTGGAATAATTTCGTTATCTGAGTAAAGGATTAATAATAAGTTCTGTTTGCAAATTTTAGTTTTCTACAAGAAACTTCCACGTGAAGGTAACAAAGTTAAAATATAACAAAATAAAATATGGTACTTCGAAGCAAAATTTATTCAGCAAATTTTTATAACGAACTTCTTCAACGTATGAGGAATTTATGGTGAAGATTATGTTCTTTTATTCTTGCAACAGCAAATATTCCAATCGAATATTTCGTTTTTCTCATAATTTAGGTTAATTATTACTTTTAACAAAACACAAGAAGAATAAAATAATAAATTTTCATACCGGTTAAATTCCAACAATAATTATCCTTAGAAAATTAAATTCTTCTTTTTCATTTCATTCATAATTCTTGATGCTAAATTTCATTCACAATTGCGGTATGCAAAATATCCAATTTGCTTAACTGCGACCGCGAATTAACCTCTAGAAATTTTTCAGCAACGCAGACGACCACAACTTGAGTAAGGAAAGATAGCGATTCGACAGAGAGTACCGTTACAAGTGCGCTCATCCGTGGGGGGCGAACGGCAGAGTCGGCCGTCGACTGAAGCGCCAAGCGAAACTGAGGGGATCGATGTGCATGGGAATGAATGGAAAATTCGGGTCTCTCATTGGCCAGATTTTAGGTTTTGCGGAGTAGAGGCAACGCGCCAAGGAGATGCGTGATGCCTTAAAGATCCGCCTTTTTTTATTTTCGCTTTTCAGGATAGAATCTTCTTTCGTTGCCAGCTTTCCCTCACCATTGTCCCGGGAGTTTAAAAGAGTTAATCCTTCTTTGCATTACGGAACTGTGGCTCATCTCTTCTATATCATTATGTAATGAAGAGTTTCTTTGCGTGCATATTCCTCGCGTTGCAGAAAAAAGGCGACACATAGAATGTGCACAGTCCTCTACCTAAACAAGTGCACCTCAAAGCATAAATTTCAAATTTGTTTTTAATTTATTTCACATTTTGTACGAATTTAATGAACTTTTGAGTAACAAACTCAGTGATTTGAAAGCAAGCAGGGGCAACAATTGCTCGAAATAGAACACTTTTACTCAAGCGTTCCAGACTGTTGCCATTTGACAAAATGAAAAATACTTATCTTTCAATTTTGATCAATAAACACAACTAATCAAACGTCTTGCCATTGCTTGAAATAAATTACTTTTTTATCTTCCAAGCTCTAAGGTGTTACCATTCAGTAAAATTAGTCCATTCAGTTGTATTTTTCCTGCTTTTTCTCATTTCTCTTTTTCTTCCTTTTCCGACAACGTTCAAATTTAAAGTCTGTTACTGATTAACAAGGCAAGTGATTGAAAAGTAACAAAAGCAGTTCTTAAGAATATTTTTTTTCTTTTTCACTCTGTTTGATTCAAATATAAATAATTTTTAATCACGAGATATCTAATTAAAAATGCTAAATATTTTTATGAAATTACAGTAACTGGACTCATTAAAATAATTGTATATTTTTTTCACTTTATGACAACTCTTTTAGACGGCTGGCCGCGCAACCAAAGCATAAATTTTGAATTTGTTTTGTTCAGTTAAAATTGAAAAAGTTCAATTTTAATTTAAGGTTTACGTTTATGCTTGCCGATCATCTCGAATCCCGAATTTTAAATTTCGAGTTTGTTTCATCTTTATATTATATTTTGCATGAATTTAATGATTTTTCTTTAACAGACTCGGCGATCTGAAAGTGAGCAGTGGCAACACTGTTCATAATAAAAATAATTTTGCCTACAACGCCTCAGATCGTATTAAAGAAAATGTTTGCCGTTGCCTCATATACAATGCTTTTATCTTTCATAACATAATCACATCCTAAAAGGCTTGCAGATTACGGACATAACAAAGATAGTTCTCTTTTGAAAAGAAAATTTAAACAGAGACGAGAAAAGGTATTTATACTTAGAATAAAAAATTATGAAAATAAATAAAAAAATTCGAAATTCAAAATTTCGGCTTCGATATATTCGCATGGAGGACTACGTGTATTAAAACTCGATAGCTCTAGGTGTGTCGTTTTTCCGCAGTGGAAGGAACACACGTACCTACATATGTACAAATTTTTCATTATTTATATTTTTGAATCGTGATAATATTTGATGGCAACAGTTTGAAAAGTGATTCAGATCACCAAAGTGATACGTACAGAAAGTGCGTTTACAGAGCTATAGTACCTCTGGTGCTAAAAATAAAAAATCAGAAATGGTTCAAATTTCAAAGTCCGCCTAAAAGGCCTTTTTTAAAGCTGGGTATAGTTTATCACTAGTGAAGATGGCCCAGGTTTAAGGGCAAAAATTTTTATAAGATACTAAGTGAATAGACATGCAGACGAATGCGAGAACATTCTGTATTTCCTGTATATTTGAAAATCGAAAAAAATATATAACGTCATTCTATGAAAATATTGAATGTTTTTAATTAAATATAATGCACTTTTATTTAAATAAATCCTAGTGAAAAGTAAAATAATAATAATAACCATATTTTTAAGAACTACATTTATTGCTTTTAAATATCATTTAAATTAGCGAATGTTAATTAATAACAGGCGGATGCAATTTGGAGGATAAATATCTTATATTTTCCCGAATGGCAGCAAACTCGAATGAAAAGTTAAACAATATAAAATCGTGTTTCGAGACTAATAGCCCTTTTGAGTTTAAGAAAAGTTTCTCACTGCGGTGAATTATGTAACAACCGTTAGAAAAGAAAGAAATGGAAAAATAGGAAAAGGCAGGGAAAATATACTCGAAAGGGTTGATTCCGGAGAAATTCAAACAAATTGAGAGAAACGGAACTTAAGCAAAGAAAGATCACAGTGCGTTAGAACGGCAAATGAAATAGCGCGAATACAGGAAGGATCGAAAGTTGGTATACGCGCCACCTGGTGAGTAAATTTCGAAAGAATCCAAGGAGAAAATGAGCAGAAGGAATATATGAGCGTGATATGTATATTTTTTTGAATAATCTCAAATAGGTTGCTGGAATTCAATTACAAACGGCGTCGCTTAATGTGATCAAGTTCGTTCACGGCTATTTTGATGATTGATGAGATGAACGGTGGTTAAAAATATGTTTCAAAATAGCAATGGAATTTAACTACACTGCTGAAATAAATTAAGAGAATTTGCATATTTTATCAAATTGCATGAAAAGAACTGAACTGAAGGGAAAACCACTGCTTCTAGATAAAAACGCAAATTGTGTACGGCAAATACGTAAGCGTACAGGTGTGTGTAGGGGGAGTCAGCAGAAAAACAGGCTTTATAAGTGCGTGGAGGGTAAGACGAATTGCGTTGGATACCACAACTCGGCGAATTTCTTGGTGTTATCTTGCAGCAAATCGTTTAAATTCACATCGGAACAGTAAAAATGAGTTACCACCAACGTTTAGATGATGGAGTGAGGTAGAGAATTGCAGGGAGGCTAGAGGCAAGCCAATCGTAAGTCCAGATATGCAAAGAGTTTTAATTTAACGCCCAGCGTCGTGTGTAACCTAAGGAAACAGTTCCAGGATACTGGATCCATCGAGAAAACGCCCGGGCAAGGTCGTCCAAGAGCCACGATGACCAGAGAAGATCACTATTTGTCCATTTTAGCGTAGCTTAACAAAGGGGCTACAGCTTTTCAGCTCTCTCGGGACCAGTATGCAGCCACAGGAACCCGTGTAACAAGGGTGACTGTTTCCAAAAGACTGAATGAGAGAGGGTTGTTTGCTAGAAGACCGGCTGTTTGCGTCCCGCTCACGTCTACGACAGGAGAGTCCGATTAGCATGGTGCAGGCAGCATAGTGATTGGAGTACGGAGCAATGGGCGACCGTTCTGTTCACCGATGAGTCCCGTTTTAGCCTAAACACCGATTCTCGCCGTAGTTTCGTATGGAGAGAGCCAAGGACACGCTACCTACCCTCCAATATCCGCGAAATCAAAAATTATGGCGGTGGCGGCCTGGCAGGTATCATGTTGGATGGCCGCACACCTCTCGACGTCTTTGACAGAGGCTCTGTGACTGGTGTGAGGTATAAGAAGGAGGTCTTGGAGCCCTATGTTCACCTTTTCCGGGGTGCAGTGGGCCCCGAGTTTATCTTACAGGACGATAACAAGGGGCCACATAGAGTTCTTCTGGTCAACGAAATTCTCGAGAGGGAGGATATTCTCCGGATGGATTGGACAGCCAGGTCTCCAGACCTCAACCCTATACAGCATGTCTGGGACGCTCTGGGGAGGGCAATTGCAACTAGCAGCCCTCCTCCGGGAACCATCCAGGAACTGAAAACGGCGTTACTGAATGAGTGGGGCCAATTGTCACAGATACTCATAAACTGCCTTATTTCCAGCATGACATCACGCTGTGAGGCCTGTATAGCTGTAAGAGGGCACCATACCCCTATTAACCCATTTCTTTGTGTGTTCTCCAACCGCTGTTTCAGACCTTCAGACACCCATGAGTGTTACACACGAGCATGTGAGTCTATTATAACTGTTGAATGTTTATTTTGTTAGTATTATATCAACCTATGTTCACACCAAATTTTATTAAAATCTGTCCAGTAGTTCTGGAGATCGTAGATCAAATATGAAAATTCTCTTAATTTATTTCACCAATGTAGTTCAGTATATATATATCCGAAACATATAAATGGGTACTTTTAAGGTATTTTAATTAGGAGAGGCAAAAATTTGCTTATAAACTGTTCAGAATGTCTTTGTGCGAAAGTTCATTTATGGGCAGTGTGCCGACCCCTCGACAGGGAGTGTTGCTTGTGACGTTAGTCACGATTTTTCTGCTCTAGGAGTTTAACTTTTGAATCTGGCAATACAAAATTGGAAGCATGAAATGTTTATGTATAAAACTGTTGCACGTATAATAACGAAAATAAAATATTCATATAAACACAATATTTGGCACCGACATTTTATAGACGCAGGATTTTAAACACTTGCGCTCCTGTTATCTTAAATTAGAGGCAAGTATGGTTTTCTTTTTCTTTTAACTACATCGTTTAGAATTTTGTTTCTTTCCTTGTGCATTTTGAAATGCCGTTCCAAGGTGACGCTATGGATGATATTACGCTTCTTAAGCAAAAACAAAAGGTTGTTAGAACAAATACTACTCGTTTTGTTACGAAGTTGACAGACGCTAATAATGAGAGTTCCAAAGATGTGAATAATGATGATTTAGAATATTCTTGTGATCGACTTTCGGATTTGTGGAGTGAAATGAAATTAGTGGATAATAGTATTCATAATTTATTCCCCAGTGCTGAATATGAATCTGATGATTTACAGTGTAAAGAGTATGCAGACATTGTCAAATTCGGTATTTTTAAAGCACGTAATGTTATTCAAAATGTCGTACCTGTAACTGATAACAACGTTCCAGTTTCTACTTTCTCTTCAGTACTTCTACGCTAGGTTCTCATTCCTATGCTATGAAGTCACCGACAGTTAAACTTGAATCATTCCGTGGGCATGTAGAACAGTTTCAAAGGTTTGAGGGACAATTTAAATCTTCTGTCCACTATAACTCATATCTTTCAGCCATTGATAAACACGTATTTTTGGGCGGTTATTAGCAAATGAAACCAATAGATTAGTTGGTGGAATGAGTATTATAGCAAACACGTATGAAACTATAAAAATATTTCTTATTGACAAATATTTTGATAAAAATAGAATGATTCAAGCTCACCTCGATTGTTTGGAAACTATTACACCAATACGACATCCATCAGCCACAGCCGTGAATGAAGTTTTCATTGATTGCAACCGAAGGCTGCAGGCTTTAACTGCTTTAGGAGAAAATATCAAAACATACTGCCGCGCCTCAGCACCCAAAATTTTATGTGCGTTTCCTGATGACATGTGTAGAAGATAGATTATTCACTCCAAAAGAGGAAAAACTTCGGAAGAGGATATTATTGCACTTGGACGGTTTCACGGAGAAGAAGCAAAAGGAGTACTTATTGCTCAAAAGATGAGAAGGGAGAAACCAATTGATTATGCATTTAATTCTTCTAAAGCATATTAATTCTAAAACCCAAAATGGGTCAAAGAAACTTTTACCATTATGCTCATTCTGTAGTACTAACGGATATTGATCTCAAAACTGTGAAACTATAAACGATATTGACACATGTACTCAAAAGCTAAAGGGTAGTGTTACGTGTTTGTGTGCGAATCGAGGACAATTTTAAAACTTGTGCACGCAAAGAAAAGGCTTTCTGCATTAAATGCAAAACGAAACACCGCGTTTCTATCTTAAAAGTCTAAATACCGTTTCAGTTCCTCCTTTACTTCTGCTAATTAAATAAGCGTATTCATTTACAAATACGAACGTAAAGTGTACGTTTACTCATTTACAAACTACTCTACATCGCTGGCCCAATGAGCATTAAATTAACTTGAAGTATTTTAGATGGTGGAAGCCAGTCCAGTTTTGCTTATTCACGTCTAGTAGACATATTAAAATTACAGTTTATTAGTTCGGATGCATTGCGTGTCTTCGGACGCATTTGAGTCTTCTTCACGTATTGCACAACCTATACGTCAAGCGCAGTTTAAAGTATCAGACATCTGGAATAAATCTACAGTTCACCCTAGCGGTATTTGAAACCAGTAACAGTTATGCATGTGATCCCACTGCATCATTAGACATCATTAGACATTGCATGTGATCCCACTGCATCATTAGACATCATTAGACATTGCATGTGATCCCACTGCATCATTAGACATCATTAGACATTGCATGTGATCCCACTGCATCATTAGACATCATTAGACATTGCATGTGATCCCACTGCATCATTAGACATCATTAGACATTGCATGTGATCCCACTGCATCATTAGACATCATTAGACATTGCATGTGATCCCACTGCATCATTAGACATCATTAGACATTGCATGTGATCCCACTGCATCATTAGACATCATTAGACATTGCATGTGATCCCACTGCATCATTAGACATCATTAGACATTGCATGTGATCCCACTGCATCATTAGACATCATTAGACATTGCATGTGATCCCACTGCATCATTAGACATCATTAGACATTGCATGTGATCCCACTGCATCATTAGACATCATTAGACATTGCATGTGATCCCACTGCATCATTAGACATCATTAGACATTGCATGTGATCCCACTGCATCATTAGACATCATTAGACATTGCATGTGATCCCACTGCATCATTAGACATCATTAGACATTGCATGTGATCCCACTGCATCATTAGACATCATTAGACATTGCATGTGATCCCACTGCATCATTAGACATCATTAGACATTGCATGTGATCCCACTGCATCATTAGACATCATTAGACATTGCATGTGATCCCACTGCATCATTAGACATCATTAGACATTGCATGTGATCCCACTGCATCATTAGACATCATTAGACATTGCATGTGATCCCACTGCATCATTAGACATCATTAGACATTGCATGTGATCCCACTGCATCATTAGACATCATTAGACATTGCATGTGATCCCACTGCATCATTAGACATCATTAGACATTGCATGTGATCCCACTGCATCATTAGACATCATTAGACATTGCATGTGATCCCACTGCATCATTAGACATCATTAGACATTGCATGTGATCCCACTGCATCATTAGACATCATTAGACATTGCATGTGATCCCACTGCATCATTAGACATCATTAGACATTGCATGTGATCCCACTGCATCATTAGACATCATTAGACATTGCATGTGATCCCACTGCATCATTAGACATCATTAGACATTGCATGTGATCCCACTGCATCATTAGACATCATTAGACATTGCATGTGATCCCACTGCATCATTAGACATCATTAGACATTGCATGTGATCCCACTGCATCATTAGACATCATTAGACATTGCATGTGATCCCACTGCATCATTAGACATCATTAGACATTGCATGTGATCCCACTGCATCATTAGACATCATTAGACATTGCATGTGATCCCACTGCATCATTAGACATCATTAGACATTGCATGTGATCCCACTGCATCATTAGACATCATTAGACATTGCATGTGATCCCACTGCATCATTAGACATCATTAGACATTGCATGTGATCCCACTGCATCATTAGACATTGTACGTCTTGCTTGCAAACAGAAACTGAAATTTTTTTATCCTTATGTCACGTCACAGAATATATCAATTGAAGTGTTGAGAAAACATTGCTGCAGATTTCTGTTGGAGTGTAGTCAAAGACAAGCCGTCTGTCAAATTAACGAAAATGTCAGCATGGTGCCTTCGATTTTTGGTTGGTTTATTAGCGGATCTCGTTCCAAAACTATGTTACTCCCTTACCCGTAATTCATAATATGAATACATCAATTGTCACGCATAAAGTAGATGAAGATGATTTGGAGATTTAAAAACCATTTGCATTAAACCTTCTTAAGACATAGAAATGCCCACTAAGTTATACGGAAATTTTAAAAAGTTTCCACAGTTGCTACAAAATAACATAGGGACGTAGAATTGTAAAGTTGCCGTGGAAAAATAATGTCACCTTATCTTCCGACAAGTATGATGTGGCCCATAAACGTTTGCATTCTTGCTCAAAAAACTATCCGTTAATCTAAGAGCATGTTTATCTGGAATGCATACAAAATTATATTGATAAGAATCCAGTCGAATTAGTCTATAACACTAATGTCCGACATTCTAAACATTAATATCTTCTTCATCATACAGTTCAAAAGTAAAACAATAGAAGAGCAAAATGGCACATAGTATTCGATGCATCTTCTCGGAAGATGAAGGAAATCCTTCTGTTAAAGAATCCTTCAAACCAGGTCCTAATTTACTTCTAGACGTTTTGTCTATGTTACTACGATCTCAACTTAAAGCAACAATATTATCTAAGATGCAGACGCCAATCGATTTTTATGGTTTAGAACAGAAAAGGATGCTGACGGCAAAAGAACTCTCAAAGAAGAAATTCTTTCTTATAGGTTTCATGATTACCTTTTGGGTTAACTTCATACCCGTTTTTGCTATCTGTTACTCTACGCAAACTGCCTGTTATACACTTACACACTTATCATATAGCACCAAAACAGCTTGAAAAGAAACACTTTATGGATGACTTCATTATGGGAGTTAATTCTGAAGTCGAGACCAGGACTATTTATTATGAAATGCAAGATTTAATGTCTCTTATTAGTTTGCCATTAGTGAAGTGGTCTACAAATTCATAAACATTCAAAAATATTTGGAAAAGTGAGTGCTGAATTGAAAGTTTTGCACAAGTTTTAGGTATCAGTTGGAATACCAAGGAAGATGCATTTCATTAAGACGTTCAAGGCAATGTTTATGACTTGACAGGAAAGCTCACAATGAAACTTTACGTTTAGAAACAGTACCCAAATTTTACGATCCGCCACGTCTTTTTGCCCCTGCAGCAGTTGTAGCAAGAATTCCCTTTCACGATACATTGGTTGTGTGGATTGCTACGGGTGGAGATTCTTCCCCCGACTATCGCTATACGATGGTACAAATAGACCACTGAGCTATTCCTTTTAAACACCATATACATTCTAAGTTAGACTGGAGTTTCATCTTCTTCTCAGGTAAATATTCACATATTTTGCGATGCTTCCGAACGAGCATATGCAGCAGTGCTGTACGTCCGTTTTATAGAACAAAATATTATAAAGGTTCGATTAGTATGCAGTCGTAACAGACGTCTCCTCTCAAAAAATAGTTCTTCCTCAACTAGAGCTGTTGGCAACAGTGATCGGACTCGTTTGGCTCCTTTACGTCTATAAAGATGCTGGACTGGATCGAAATCCAGCTGTACACTTCTGCAGCACAGTTCCATCAGCACAGTGCTGAGGTAATCAAAACCCACCAGATCATTTTTCACATGGTATTTCACCAGCAGAGCTCTCCATCTTTGTGTTCTGTTGCGAAGGACCACTGTGATTAGCGCAACCTCAAGAACCTGCTTGGTCTACGAAATCTGTATCGATGAACCAACATCCATCGGCTGAACCAGAAACATGGAAAATAGAATTCCAATCTCTATGTGTGACTACGTTTAATACTTTCATAGATGTTACTCGACTCAGTGGTTAATTCAAACTAATCCATATGACAGTCTGGGCTGTGGGGTTTCACTTATTTAATTCAATGTTCAATCTTTGAACCCCACAAACACTAACAAGCGAATAATCGTTTAAGTTGCAAACAAACACGTAAGACTTTAGAAGAATTAACTACCCTTTATTTCTCAGAATAGATACAATCAACTCCTAACTCGGAGTATACAGCAAAGCCTCCACTTGGGCTTGAACTTAAATAATTATGAAATTAAACTAACTAACTGAAGATACAGCCGAAGCTATCAGGATTATAAATAGTTGATCCCTAAATATTAATTAAATCGGTGAAGCCAAGCAAGGGCCTAAAGTATGGCCGAGCGTAGTAATATCTAAGAGAGACGTAACCAAAAGGCAAACGCGCGCTAGTCAGGAAATCAGACTCTCTCTCTAAGTCGGTGAAACATCGACTTAAATACTACTCTTTACTCATTTCCATTCACTGCGTATCTGAAACTACATTCTGGTAGAAAATTGCAAGTTGAAACTAGAATAGATAGAAAAGATGCATAATTTAAAATAACTGTTAATAAAATTAAGATAAATCTTACATTTTGTCCCACCCGAATTTAACTACTCAGAGAACAAGGTCTCAAAACGACCTTGTTTAAGAGTGTAAATTCTACAAAACTCTTTTTCATTAAAGTTTAACATGTAGCAATAGTGCTTTCTTGAATTCATCATTAAAACTTTTCCCGTCTAGGGACAACTTTGCAACAATTTCTAAAGCTATACTAGACTAAGAATTTTACATTCACATTTTTATAAATTGACTGGGAACAAACATCTTCTTCTTTCTTGGATAGGTTTACTCTGCCTTGGTCCTACCACAAATTATCTGGAAAGAAACAATGTTAGTGGTATTCTTTCCCAGTTTCCACTTTCGTTATCAACACTCTTTATTGAAATTATTTTGGCCCTCAAACACTTTCGTTCACATAAATTTAAATCTCCTTCCCCCCCCCACGCTCTCCAGAAATTGTTCTGAGTGAACTCAGTGTGTTAATGTTGTGTATTAGCGCACTACTGTACCACCTACACCACAACTACTTATATGTTAAAACCTGACACTCAAGACCTTAGGAGACTCCTCAAATACAAGACTAGTTCTAATGTATTAAAATAGAACTTGATTTAAATTCTTAAGTGAAGCCTGGAGAGCCAACCTTTAAACACATTCAATCTAAACTTTCTTTCAATTCATCTACTGTACAAATCATTTTACAGTCATGCTTGACCAAAACTTACATTTGTACAAGTTTAACTTTTAGACTAGTTTTAAAACTGACATTAGCATTTCTACATTCAATAGAACATTTTAACATGCAATATTTTAAAATACCTTTTTCATCATTCATTATACTTGCTGTACAAAATTTACAAAGTTTTGCTACAAACTTTCTTTAAGTTAACACTTTAAGTCTTTCGACTAAACATATTGACAAATTAGTTTCTTGTAACTTGAGAGTTTTCAAAAGAAAGGTATGTGCAAAATGAATTCTCACCAATCTGCGAATTCAAAAATCTTTTCTGTTTAACAGGTAGTTACAACTACATTCTCACAAACTTGCGAATCCAGTTTCCGTCTTTAAACAGTATTCAGCAACTCTAAACACATGACATAAATCGAACTTTCAATACAAAACAGGAAACAAGGAAAATTTTCTCTTATCGTTTTTCTTTCTAAACTCCTCCCTTCTTTTCTCGGCGAATTCTTGCCAAGAGGGACATCTCAAATTTTGAACTTTCATTATTCTTAAGCGGCTGGTATTCACTCAAGGCCCCTCCTTTCTTTTCTTTCCTCTGGCTTTGAATTGGCCTGATTTTCTCGTCCGTTGATGGCTCTGGTGCTCTGGCCTCCTCCTTGCCTTGTAGTAACTGGATCTTTCCTTGAGATCTTTAAACATTTGCCTGATTCTCCTGGTTTCCTGAAACGTAATGGTTCTTGCATCGGCGGTTCGTTTTCCTATCGTGGATCTTGGCTCCAACGTTCCTATGGCCTCTTTCGAGGTAGTTGGCTCAAGTTCTAGCGTTGAACGTTTTCTTTGCTTACTAACCATGGGCTTTTTCCGCTTTTCCCATCGGCATTTGCTTCTGTTGAAAAGGAACTTTTCTCTTTTTCGTTCTCTTCATTCTCGCTGAGCCTGGACCTTGCGGTTGCTGTTGCGTTCGCTTCGCCGTACTTTCTTCAGGATTCTCCCCTTTCTTTCTTTTTGTTGCTGGGGGATTCCTGCTAGGCGACGGCTACATCAATGTTCTTGGCACACTCCCAGTATCCTGCAACAGATCTCTTAGAATTTAAAAATCCGTAACACGGCTTGAGCTGATCAACATTAGCAATTATTTGCTGGCCATTTTCCGCTTTTAAATAAAATGTTGAGAATTTGATTTTTTCGATGATGAATGGCCATCAAACCTGCGCTCAAATTTGGCTACCCTATTTTCAGGTGCAGGCGATAATGCATGTTTTAGTTTTAATACTTTTTGTCCTACCGTATATTCTACCTCACGTCTCTTTCTATCATAATAGACTTTTTGTTTCGCCCTTGCTGCATCAGAATTTTTGATGGCCTCATTAATAATTTTCTGGATATCTTTCAATTGAAACTCTTCCTGTCTTTGTTGAACGAAAAATAGCTTATCCAATGGCGTTAAAATTTTTCTTCCTAATAATAATTCTGCCGGGGGTCTTTTGTGTGGTATCATGTTTTGCTGTTCACAAGGCAAAGACTGATTCATTGACACAGCTGTCTCAACGGTCATGATAATTCTTAACATATCCCCGAATAATTTTAACTATATTCTTATTTACACGTTCCTCAATATTCGATTGCGGACTATAAGGTACCGTTTTTAGATGGCGTATGCCAAGGCCTGTGCAAAGATTTTCAAATAAATTACTTACGAATTGCCTACCATTCTCTGATATTACTTTTACTGGTGCCCCATATTTTACGATATATTTATTTAAAAGCGAATATGCTACTCTTTTTACTGAAGCCCATTTAAGGGTAATTATTACCACCCGTTTTCAGAAAGGATCCACAATGGTTAACAAGTATCTATTTTTATTAATTTTTGTTCTAGGGTAGGGACCGAGTCAAATTAATGCCAACCAATTCATTTCGGAAAGTGGTTTTTATGCTATTTGAGTCAGCGGCCGGGTTGTAATTAACGTCGTTAATTAATTGGCACAAGTAACAAGACCTGACATAAGCTGTCACAACTTTGCACAACTGCGGAAAATACACCGCTTCGCGGACCCTTTGCAAGGTTTTCCTAACCCCGAGATGGCCTCCTAATTTCGAATCATGGAGCTCCACTAAAATATTTAATTGTAGACTCATTGGGACTACTGGCCGCAGCTCTTGATTATCGTTGGTCGTTTTCATGTCAAACAGCAATTTATCAATAATTTCATAATGGGCCGCCCTACTGAGAATAGCCGTTAAGTCTATATGTTCAAAATTTTCGGAATCTTCCAGATAAGCGTAAACGTCTTTGAACTCTGGATCCGTTTTTAATTCGGCAATTATTGTTTCACGAGATTGAATTATTTTCGCAGTTAGCATCGTACATTTAATTGCACTTCCGTCTTCATCGATCTTTATTCTTAATAGTGCATCCACAACTACATTTTCTTTCCCCGGCGTGCGTTTTATTATTAAATTAAGCCCATGCAGTTTTAATGTCCGACGTATGAGCCCGGGCGAAAGATTTTTACCAGAGTACATTCGACCAACTGCCGCGTGATCTGAACACGCAGTTATCAGCGCATTTCCGAAGTAAACGCAGAATTTTTGCACCGCTAATAGGACCGCGAGGGTTTCCCGCTCAGTTGCGGTAGAGTTTCATTGAGTTTGATTGAACGTTTTGCTACAAAAAGGTTATTGGCTGCTCATTTTGAGAAAGAACTGCGCCAACTGCATAGTCTAACGTGTCTGCTGCAATTTCTAAATTTTGACCCCTTCCGGGAATTTAAGAACAAGAGCGTTAGTTAATGAGTATTTCAATTCTTTAAACGCCGTGTTCGCCTCCGCTGTCCATGTGAGCCTCGTCTTTTTTCGTTTAAGAACCAACAACGGTTCAACTATCTTTGAAAAATCTTTTATGAATACCCTATAATAGGAACACATTCCCAAGAAGGATAATAATTTCTTGGCCATATTTGGAGGTGGATAACTTTTATTCGCTAAGCTTTTAGAGTTGTCAGTCTCAATACCGTTTTTCGAGATTTTATAGCCAAGGTATCTCAATTCCTTGGCGGCAAATTTGCACTTTTTTGGATTCTTTGTCACAATAATATCATCGAGATAGATGACTGTACTTTGTAGAGACATTAGGTCATTTTGTAGCAAGAGAGGGAAAAAGGAGCAACGCCTTCGCCGGGAATTGAACCACGGACCTTTCGGTTACGCGTCGAGCATGCAGACCACTACACCACGAAGTCATGCGAAGAAGGCGGGAGAAATACCTTATAACTTTTGCCCAAGACTGACCTTAAAACAATATCCATAACTTTTTGAAATATAGCCGGAGCTCCTCTTAAGCCAAACGGCATGCTCAAAAAGTCATACACGCCTGACTTTGTAATAAAAGCTGTTTTTTCGACATCCTCTGGTTTTACTGCAATTTGAAAATAGCCTGACGTCAGGTCTAAAGTCGTCATACATTTAGTCGACCGAATCTTTCTTATAATTCCATCTATTATCGGGAGGGGATATGTGGGGTATTTCGTTACGCTATTTAATTTTCGATAATCAACTGCGAATCTCCACGCATTCGGATCTGCGGGTGGCAGTCCATTCTTCTTCCTACATAAAGCTACAGGACTAGCATAGAGGCTGGTACTAGGCGTAATTATCTTGTTCTCGAGCATTTTCTTAATGTATTGTTCGAGAATGCGTTCCTTCACACGGTCATATCTATATGGTTTTTAACGAACTGGAGGCTCACTACCAGTATCGATACTATGCGACACAATCTGGTAGAAACCAGGTTTATCTTCAAATAACTGAGAATAGGTTCTTACCAAATCTTGGATTTTCTCTTTTTTTCTCTCTTCGAGGTGATTTAAATTCAAATCCGGCACTGCGGCTTTTTCTTCTTGAATTTTATCCATCTTGACCTGTAAAGTGGAATCTTTGAAATCAATTTTTGCGCTACCTGCGGGTATGTAAGAAATCTACTCCCAATATGACTGTGGTTAACAAATTCTTTACCACTATGAATTTTTTTTTCTCCACCTCGTTCTTTATTTGAACATGCAGTCCCACTTTTCCCAAGCAGATACACTGTTTGCCTTGGACAGCAATCATCCGTTGTCCCTTTGTCTTAAACAATCTATAACGAAGAAAATGCTTTTTAAAAAAGGACAGGAAGCTGCATTGAGCCCCGGTATCCAGTAGGGCGGTTGTAGGGACGTCGTTTAGTAATATACTGCTCGACACTGAAAATGCAACACCAAGAAGGAATAGTCAGAAAGTGATGAAATTTGGGAAAAAGACAGAGACAGCAAGCAGCAATAATTGACCTTTATTTCAAAATGATAGTCAAAATACAGAGCGAGAACGGCATCGGCTCAGTAGGATGTAGGACCACCGCGGACAGCGATGCACGAAGAAACACGTCTAGGCATAAAGTCAATAAGAGTGCGGACGTTGTCCTGAGGGATAGATCCATTTCTTTTCAACCATTTGCCACAGTTCGTCTTCTGAACGAGGCAGGGGCAGAATCTGCAAACGACGTCCAATCACATTCCGCACATGTTCGATTGGTGACAGGTCAGGAGAGTACGGCGTGGCCAGGGAAGCATCTGTATACCTTGCAGAGCATGTTGGCAGATGGGAGCACTGTGTGGTCGGGCGTCATCCTGCAGAAAAATTGCATTAGGCAGCCCCTGAAGGTAGGGGATTTCCACCGGCCGCAGTACATTATCCAAGTATCGTCGGGCCGTCATAGTGCCCTGAATACGAACTACAGGTGACCTGGAATCGTAAGCAATAGTACCCGAATCATTATGCCACGTTCTCGCGCGGTGGGGCGTTTCACAGTTACTGCCGGATTAGATCTGTTTCCACATCGACGCCACACACGTATGCGGCGACTGTCACTGGATACACAGAAGCGTGACTCATCTGAGAACACGACGTTTCGCCATTCTCTCATCCACATGGTTCCAATTCGGCACCATTCTAAACGTTGGCGTCTATGCTGTGGGGTCAATGGCAATCTTCTTAACGGACGCCGTGAGTGCAGGCCACGTTCAACCAATCGACAAGAAATGGTTCTTGTCGACAAGGGAACATCTAGGGTATCTTGCACATGCTGCTGAATCGCGGTACAAGTGACTTGCGGGACCGTCACAGCTTGTCGGCGGATGCGTCTATCTACGCGTGCTAACGTCACTGTGGTTGCACCTGCACCCTTCCTTCTTCCCACATTCCCTTGTTCCAACCATGTTCGCCATAGCGATGCACCGTGTTCCCATCGACGTGGGTATCAGCTGCGATTTGACGTAAGAACCAACCCGCCCTTCTCAGTCCTATCACCATACCCCTCGTAAAATCGTCTATCTGCTGGAAGTGCCTTCGTTGACGGCGGCCTGGCATTCTCTCCTATTACACGTATCCTCCGGGATAAAAACCAACTTTCTTCGATAATTCGTCTGGCAGAAATAACGACACGGATATTGCCCATTCTGCACGTTCCTTCCCTTATATCTTCACGTGCATCGGAGAGCTGCACATTTCACATCATTCGCATAATTCAGTGACATGCGTCTACTCTAAAATTTGCATGCATTTCTGACCACTCCTTCTTGGTGTTGCATTTTCAATGTCGAGCAGTGTAGGATAAATATATGGAAATTTTATCAGAATCGGCCTGAAACTAAATTCATGATAGCATTTCAGAGGTTTACGTGTTAGCAAGGATTGCTTCACAGAATCTATATTGCCCACACCAGCATTTTCCACGCAGCAAAGAATTAGTCTGTCTCTGGCATACCATAATGGCTAATACAGTCCAAAATTTTTATGCTACAAACGGCAATGATTGGGAAGTTACTGTGCCACGGGCGGCTTGGTGGGGAGATTTGTTTAATAAGATTAACTAAACGATATCTTAGAAAATTTCTTGGTCATTTGTTGCTGGATGAAGAGGCCTTCTCTACTGCATTAGTAGTGGTAGAAACTGCCTTGAGCAGCAGGCATTAGTATATGCGCGAAGAAATGACGATTCCGAATAAAACTTGACTCCAGGCACTTTCTAACTGGTCAGAAATTGACAACATGGCCGGAATCCGAAAACACGAAATTATAAGATGCAGCAAAATTTATTGAGTGCACTTTGAAAGAATATCTTCTGAAACTACGCAGTTATCATCAAGTACGCGATATTCACAAATTAGTTCTGATTAGGAAAGGAGATCTGGTACTTCCGCAGAAGGATGTAAGGTCTCGATATATGTGGAAAAGGGCCCTTACTGAAAGGGTAATCGAAGGCCGCGATGGAAAATGCAGATCATGCATACTGCGTATTGATCGCAAAGAAGTGACTCGATCGATGTAGTTGGTCATACCTCCCGAGTTTAACCAGGCTGGGGAGATAGAAAGAGTCCTCTAGAGATAGTGTTGCTTGTGACATCAGTCACGATTTTCCCCCCGCGCGGAGTTTCATTTATGGATCTGGCAACACAAAATTATAAGAATGAAATGTTTATGTTTAGAATAGTTGCACGCGTAGTAACGAAAATAAAATGTTTATATAAACGCAATAAAGGGTTCATAAAGATTCTGGAAATTATTCGACCGACGCTGTACCCCTAATCCAGGGATTCTTAACCAGGAGGGGAATCCCTCCTCAAGAGAAATTTCGTAGTTTCAGATGGGAATGCTGTAGGGCATTTATTTAGCTGTTAAATACTTAGTTTTATTGTGTTGGCAAGAAATTATTTCGGTTTGCAGAAAGAGATAGCCTTATGTTCGTATTGTTATTCTTCTGTCAATCTCGTATTTTTTTTTCTCTTGAGATTTGCCAGCTGACACTTTTAGGTTTCTAGAGAAGCAAATTTTGTGTATTTTTGTTTACCACAGTTAATTTATGATTAATTTTTAATATGGGAGTCAAAAATAGGCATTTTCAACGCACGTTACTTTTTTATTTTCGTAAAGGCAAGAAAGCGGCTTGAAGGTCACAAAGAGATACGTGAATTGTTTTTATGTTGATTGCTTAACAGAACGCCTTGGCTTAGAAGACCTTAGCTTGGGAAACCTATCCATTCGCTTCCGCCACTATAGAAAAATTGTGTCTTATATACTTACCAGGAGATCTTCCTATCATACGTGGATAGCTTCAGAGAGGAGCAAGCAGGCAGAGGTGAAAATATAAAACCATCAGTATTGCTCCCTGCCGTCTCTAAGAATACCTTCAATGTGTCAACTTCTTTGGCAATGACAGCAAAGAACCTGTCTTCAATTCGTTGTTCGATTTGTCCTTGGACGGCAGAAACATTTTCTTCAATTTGTTGTTGGATGGCCGAAATTCTTCCTTGGATTTCTTCTTTTTTTCCTTCGATTTCTTCTTTCACAGAAGACTTTCTTTCTTCATCGTGTCCAACTTTATTTTCAACAACTTCCATTTCTGCCTTCCATAACCTCACATTTGTTTTCTTATTATGTAGGTAATTTATTTTTTTATTTCCTCTTGGCCTGCTTCAATCTTTTCTTGAATGGCTTCCATCTCTTCTTCAACGGATTCTTCCATCTTTCCTTGAATGGCTTTTATCTCTTCTTGCCCACTTTCATTTCTTCTTTAACAGCGTTCATCTCTTCTTTAACTGATTTTTGACCAGCTTCCATCTTTTCTTGAAACATAGCAAAGGCTGCCACCAACTGCCTTAATCGTTCTTCATTGCTCTTGTCACTGGCATTCAATCCCACTTCTGACACCAAAAGTGTTGCGTGCGCACGGGTTCGTAATAGATTGAATGCACAAGTCCGATAATAGGTTAATAAAATTCATTCTTTTCAACAGAAATATATCAGATCTCTTGAATTCTCCTCAGAGATATTCGTACAAGTGTTCACAATATCGCACATTATAAGCAGTAGTTATAATTCAAACTACTGAAAACGTTAAAAAAACCGCAGTACAAAATGTTATCTAAAGAGAAAGGTAATTCAGATATCTCAGTTCACGCGGAAGAAAATAAATCGCAGTAACAATAACTAAGCGACTAACTAACTAAAGCAACTCTCTCTCCACCGCTTTATAGATTTCAACCGATCACACAAGATCTTTTTAGTAATTTCTGCTTCTCGAGATTTCTGGCAAGCAAAAAGAGTATGGAATTATGGTTACAGCTAACACAGTGCTCAGTTAATTTTATTCAATGTCAATACAAATTAAAGAGATACCTATTTATTAAATGTTAAATGCACGTGCTCCAGCATTTTTAATTTTCTCGCATAGCTTTCTCTTAAAATTTGTCTCGTGCTGCATTGCACACGGACATATAACAATTTTAATTATAATTCCACTGAAATTAGCTATCTAAACACAAAATTCGTAACGGTATATATTTAGGCTTCGAGTTTTGGAAATAGGAGGAGTAATTCTAGTAATAGTGTAATGAATATATAAGGCAAAAAAAGATTGAAAACCACTTCCCCAAGCATAATTAGTAAAATTCTTATATCCTGTAGGGCATCATTATTGGGAAAGAACTTGCTAATGTAAAATTTTAAATTAGGCAAAAAAGCAATTTTAGTTTGGCTGGAATATTTCCGGGTATATTTTTTTCCTCCCCAAGGATAGGATTTCAGGGGATAGGGAAAACAGTTTCCCATCCCCTGAAAAATTAAAATAAATTAACAAAATTTAAATAAAAAAAATTAAATTCTGGAAAATTATTTTTGCTCCTGAAGAAGAGAACCCGTATTTCATCGCTATCAAAATCAACAGAATTATTGAAAACCTAGGCCAAACTGCGTTTTTTTTTTGGCCTAGTTCACAATTTTTATGATCAATTCTGAATCAATCTAATTATTGATCACAATAAGTGGAGTATTTTCGTATACGAACGGGCAAGACTGTTTGTAATCTGTTAATGATATCCGACTGATAACATTAACCGCGATCACATTATGCGGTGTCTACTGAATTTTGATTATAAGAAGTCATGAAGCTAATGGTCATACCTAGCTAAAGTCAAACCTATGAACAGGTATGACATCGTAGAACACTTTCCCGAAGAAACTTGTTCTGTTTATAATGCACATGAGGAAAAACACGAAGTCCTGATACAGTCTGCTAATCTAATCCTTAACCTGATTAATATTGTTACGGATTTCGCACTTACTTAGCTATTTATTTAGAATTGTAATTAAAATTGCTTTATTTTCCCATGCAACGCAGACGATTTTTGAAGAGAAAGCTACGTCGAGAAAGTAAAAATAAAAGAGCGCATGCATTTAATATTTAATAAATAAATACCTGGTAATTACTGTTGCCATCGACAAATATTGAGAAAAGTCGAGGTCTTACCAGAATATTCTAGTAATAATTAAAAAGTTCATAAAAGCCGAATTAAAACACCTCATCTCAGTTGTAGTTGTAACTGTTTAAAGCGAACTGTTTGTTTACTTAATGCTGTGATTGATTGTAGTTAATTCGCTGCGAGATTGGATTAACTTTATCTGTTTTGAAGTGAATTCTGTTTAACGTTTGAGATATTGTGATATTGTACTAACATCTCTGAAGAAATATTTTAGCACTTTGTCCTATTTTTTGTGAAAAGAATAAGTTTTGTTAACTTTTTTAACAACTGGTGCATTCAATCCATTACGAACCCATAAGCACGCAACAATATTTATGTAACTTGTTTTGGTTATAAGCGTAAATGTGCGTAATATTTTTTAATTACATCAAGCTATTATTTTATATTGGCATAATGTATTTTATGCGAAGGATTAATTACAGTTACTGTATTTCCTTGCATATTTTCCCCTCTAGCTTTACAGCGCTATTTTCTAAATTTTTTAAAAATATTCGCGTCATTTTCCCCTTCTTCAATGACTACAGAGAACGAGCTCCCCTAAACTTTAAAATGGATTCATTTGTCCGTATAGCGAGTTTCGGTTAGCGATCTAGTGAATTTTGTTACCTAGTTAATTACTTTTATAATAGATGGCGCTACCTCTTTTTCAGAGTATTTTGTTTGTAAAAGCAATATTGCTTTCACATGCAATTTTCCCGTTGAATTCGCGAAGACCTTCTAAAGTGCTGTCTTCGAATCTTTCTTATCAATTTACTCTCAAATAAATTTCACATTTGCATTACAATTAGTTAAGCAAATGAGGTAACTCATCTTAAGCGGCAGCAGCGTTTAATTCATCTCACTTAAATTCATGATCTCTCTTCTTTCAACACTGCTCGCAACAAATGTTTATAAATAGGTTTTGAAGCAACTAAATATAGCAGTACAGTATCAGGTGTATTTTGTCTGATCTCTTACTTGTTTTACTAGCTATATGCGCGAAATTCTTGATGTAATCTATATTCATAACACTTAGGGACTCACTTTCAATTATATTAATATCGACTAATTCATTGAAATATTTAAACCAGCTAATCTAATAAAAAAATCCTTAGCTTTCATTTTGAACATGCGATAAAATGTCGGAAGAAAAAATGTGTAAAAACAACAATTTTAGTATCACCACCTATCGATCCGTAAATAACTATACAGTTAAGTAAGGTAAATCGTCTATTAGGAGAATACCTTATTTTTGTCTCACTAAAGTCCTATCAGCACCAAGATATATATCTTCGATTATGATCTCTGGCGGTGCTTGAGCCAGTCCGTCTTGCACAAGGAAATATATCTCTGCCACGACAGATACCTGTCTGCGGCGCCTACACCGAAGTCGTGATCATTATGAATGATACATTGTCGCCGAACACATATTTGACAACAGCCAGTTAATCTGACTTTAAAATCACATGCCCGAAATCCATTGGCTGTTGCGATACGAATGACATAAATGCACGAATCGTTTGGAGATTTTGGTATTTCTCGTTGAAGTAAAGAGCACACATAAGCATCGAAGATGTCATCTCTACAGACCTGAACATTTATGGTTCCACGCGGAAAGACATGGAAGTCCTTCCGTCCACCCAAAGCCAGACATTGCCTTCTCCACATGAGTCTCTTTCACGAATGTTTGATGGATGATAACAGGTTCCATGTCCTCACCAAATCAAATAACCCCTACTATCGCTTTGGATTCTAAGGACTTATCCGACAAGATAAGAACCCTCCACTGATCAGTCGTTCACCGAATATGTTGGTGTCCCTACCTCAAACATTCCCTTCTATGACGTACCATGAGCTGCGTGCAAATGGCTGGTCAGCTCGCCTACAGACCTTCTTCTTGAAGCCTTCTAAGCAAAATCTACACACAATGTTCTAGTGGGCAGCAAGGAATGATCTGAGTTGAGTCAAAGATGCGGTTCTATTCCTTTGTGAGCATAAAAACAAATATCTGTCATCGGTGCTCGTTGTAGCGGTTGGCCGTCCTTGGCTGAACCTCCTGGATGCCGAATCTGTGGTTAGAAATTGTTCAAAGTCTATGAGCCACACAATAACTCATGTTTAGCCATATGGCTGCTTCTGTCTGACTTTGTCGGCCTCTAGTTTCCCAATATCTCTTCATCGCAGTTCTTCGGGCAAATGATGCCTGCAGATCATTGTTACGAATTGCCTATCCTAGATTTCTTATCTCAGTATCATAGCGAAATTTGCAGGCTTTCTCACAAACATGCAATTTATGCTCCTCGCAGATGACGCATTCCGATTGCAGCGCCACTAATTTGAATATTGCAGTTTTACTCAAAGGCTCTTACTTGGCAACATATTAAAATTTTTTGCGTATTAGCTTATTTTTGGACGAGTTGTCGCTAATTTTTGTGGTTTTTTTCCTTAATTTTTGAAAACCAGTGTATTTATGAATGAGTGAGGCCTGGCGAACAGCAGAGACAACTACAAGAACGAGTGAGATTCAATTTAAACTCGAAAGAAGTAGAAACTCGAAAGTAGAAAGGAAGATATCTTATTAAACGTTGTAATGTTAATATTTCTATACATTTTTATAGGAATATAGGTTTCTTTTAAAAGTATAATATCGCTACTGGTAGTGTATCATTTGTTATGTTCTTACTGCAGTTGCATCCTAAATAAATTAAACGATTTTCCCCTCTCGATTTCCGGACAACAAAATTAGTAAAAAAAGGTGGAAATGCACTAGAGTATATGGTAATAATTGCATTAATTACAGTAATAATGCAAATGCTCACAAAAATTAGAGGTTTTTTTAATGCATTAAGTCTATTAAAAATTACATCGGTTAAGTAAAGCAATAAAAAATTAAGATTTAAGTTGTTTTAGTACTGTAGCGTAACCTTACGACTTCAAAATTTGGGAAGACATTTCTAACGTTAAAATTAAATATGAATATACATTTATAAAAATGTATTTAGTGCTTTTAAATCGCTCAGTTTGTTAAGATGCTACAATGATAATTTGAAACATAAATTAAAGATCTTATAGCACTCTGACAAATAGCCTGTGTTTTACGCTGCTGTATGCTACGGTAATATTTCACGGAAGCAGTTTTAGTTTAGTCGTCTGACGAGAAATCTTGTGTTTTATCCTGCAGATAATTGGAAAAGTCAGGCTCTGGATTTGAGCATTTTGAGTTTGTGGGAGTCAGTTCCAAAGATCATCAGCAACTTTAAGTTTTGTGGGACAGTAACTGTCCAAAGATCATCAGCACCTTAGAAGACCGTTTCGCGTCCGTAAATATTTCCGTGTAGG
>KK117292.1:138068-218700 GCA_000611955.2 Stegodyphus mimosarum | reverse complement strand
TGAATTACCGTCTTTTTCCGAAAATAAGACACTGTCTTACTTTCTTTTTTGGTCCAAAATACGCGCTAGGGCTTATTTTCGGGGGAGGGTAAAAATAAAAGTATATTTACATATTTTTATTTAATATTCATTTTACACAGAATACAGGAATTTAAATTTATTCAATTACAGTCATGTCATCTTCTTTTGGAACATCGTCATAAATAAAATTCTGAATTATATTCTGATTTTCTTCCAAATCCATTTCCTGTTGAATCATTGGTCCGAATCTCTCATGTCGTGCGATATAGCTATCGTTAAATGAATACTTCTTGTCTAAGTAGCCTGTTCGTAGTGCATTGGAAACATCACTATCAGTTATTTTGTCCCTGAATTTTTTACCCAATTCACAACTTCTTGTAAGCCTGGTTTTACAAAATTCTCACCATTCTGTTTTCAATATATTCATTGATTTACATCCGCAAATGATCCTTGAATGGCTTGTTTATTGCAATGTCAAGTGTCTGGAGGTGACCAGTCATTCCTGCCGGAATCATTATTTGATCAATCTTCCTCTCAGCAAGAAAGTTTTTCATGTCTTTAGCGCGGTGAATACTGCCTGAATCCCAAACTAGTAAAGCTCTATTCTGACCCCTCAACAGTGGTGGCAGCATAAAATCAACCCACTTTCTTATAACTGCTTGGATGCACCAGGCTTTTTCACTTTCCATGACATAAATTCCTGAAACACGTTGAATCTGGTCTTTTTTACCTTTAGTGATTAAAAGTGGCGATACTTTCTTGCCATTCTAGACGAATCGCCAAAATACAGGTAACCCATGCACTATCGTAACCGGTAGAAGGAACGTAAATTGGCGAAGAAGCCTTGTGGTGAACTGTCGTTTGAGCTTCTTGGCCTAGGAATACCGCGATCTCATCCATAGCAATCATGCTAGAGAGTTGGTATTTCGAAAAATCGATGCCATCAACAAAAAGCTTAAACGCAAGTGCACGCTTAGCAACTTCATTGTCTTTCAGCTTAAACAATGTTGTTGATATCCTTAGAGACAGTTCATATCGTTTAAGGAAGTTGTCCAACCAGTGTGACGATGCTTTAAATTCTTCTGTGGATATATCAAATTCAGTTGCTGTTTCAAGGGCAAATTTTTGAATATCAGCCCTGCGCACAACCAAAACCATTGCTCTCCTGCCTGCAATCCATTCCCTGATGCAATCTTCCAACTCAGAAAATAACGGCTGCCGACCTGATCCAACTCTGCGTTTTTTCTCATTTCCTTGGTCCACCAGTTGACACAAGTAATCGTAGTCTGCACGCCATTTACGAACCATACGGAGATCCAGCATCTTCTCTTTACAGAATGCTACAAGATTTACACCCCTGGAATTTTCCACAATTCCCTTTTTGTACTCGACGGAATAGCTCTTTCGTTTTGTACTCATTTTAACTGGGGTTCAAAATTATTCACCTTAATTTTAAATAAAATTACGTATGAGGAAATAATCAGACTTACTGAAATGAATGAACGTTGTACACCTGCACTGTCGCTCAATGTAGACTGCTGCCTTATGTTGTATTTTTAAGATGAATTCCAAGAATTAATTTGAAACGAACTGTAGAGGTAAACAATTCATTTCTCGGAATATTTTGTTTCAAACATTTCTCTGAAATAAGAGTATTAGGAAAGCTAAACATATTATTACTTATAAATTAACAGCATTTTTTAACGAATTCTTTTTGTCACATTATTTTAACTAGGGATTATTTTCGGAGGATGTCTTATTTTACAAAAAGTTCCGAAAGTCACGATAGGGCTTATTTTCGGAGGATGTCTTATTTTCAGAAAAAGACGGTAATATATTTTTTATGTTGTTTTTTGTAATTTAATCTATATGAGTTCAAGTAATTATTTTTAGTCAACATTATTTCTTTACTCTAAAATTTTAAAGAAATGTGCTGCATTTGTTTTATGGTTTGTATAGGAAACACACATTTTAGAAATTTGAACTTTATTAATAGATCCCTTAATAATTTTAATTTAGCTAGTATGTCGACATACCATTTCTAAGTTGTTTTGAATGTTTTAAACATTAGAATTTTCTGTTATGGAGTTTAAACCATTATTTTTGATAAGAAATTATAAAAAATTGATCAGTTTTCAATTGAATATGTTAAAGAAAATTATCAGAAATTCTTAGTATCTTATGTTTAAACTATATATCGATATAACATATTGATATTTTTATGGGCATTTATTTTTAAATTTGGCTTTGAATACATTCATTAATGCATGCAGAACTTTTAGATGGTCTAAATGTAAAGTAAATCAGACTTCCGATCCAAAAGTGCACACGTGGTACACCTGTTCTCAGAATCAGTTTAAGCAGCGATTCATATACGACATACCTCGCTGTGAGGCAACGTTGGTGGCGAATTTTTCTAGTAGCTCACATTTGATTTTTTCATTTGCTTTTACTAATTTTTCTTAATTAGTTCCAATATAATTTCTTTTATGTATTTAATAATTACATCTCAGATGAATAATTTTTCGATATACACTTTACATTTCTCTTAAACAATAGTTGATTTCTGCCAAAAAATTTTTCTTCTTTATTCAGTTAATGTTTGCATTTAAATTCAATGATTTTTACATGTATTTCGATACTTTAGATTTAATTGAATTTAATTTTTATTTAATTGCGAAATTTGAAATATAAGAGTTGTACTTTTTATATGTACTAGTATTAAACTGAACTAAAACTTTGAGACCTAACTTTTTTAAAAAACTACCCGCCATTTTTACAAAACTTGGCGCTTTGGCATGATTTGAAGCTAAGGATCGAGATATGCTGAAATCGGGTGTCATTTAGGAGGAGTCCAATTTTTCTCTGTCAAATACCTATGTTAGAACAATGCTACATAAAAATCTGACATATATTCTAAGTCGTGTTTTCGAGACATTAAAAGAGCAAGTTGAATTTCGTCAAATGGCCCAGCAAAACTGTCCAGATGTAGAACTCTCCCCCAAAACTATTTTTTAACTTATTGTTAGAACAGACGCCACATAAACAACATTTTTAATCCACTTGACACTCCATTTTGTAATAAAAAGTCCTTTATTTTATTTGCAGGTACAGATGTTACGCAAAAAAATAGTCAAAATTGTATCGGGACCGGTCAAAGCAGATAATTCTGTTGAAATCTGAAAACAGAAATTTTTCGCGATTACAATATTTCCTTTATTTCCTGCAAGGAACCAAAACTTCGCTAAAATTGCCAACTTGCACCGATAAGTACGTTTTGCCAAATCTAATATTTTGCTAAAACTCTCGAAAACACTCATCATTTTCCAGATGATACAGTTTGAATATTATTGTAAATTATACAGAAACCCGTTACGTTCCAGTAACAGTTACTGTTATTGCATATTAAAATAATAAGATGCCTAAAGTTGAATTTTCTTATCTTTAAAATTGTGTAATCAGTTTTCTTATTTCGAAATTATAGAATTATTTTTATAATAGCATAAGTGCCTATAAACTGAGAGAGAAAAATACTTTTTTCCTTTTTACATAAACTTTTTTCCAGCAATCTATCCAGAGAATAATAATTCCTCCGTGAGTGATTACTTAAGGTTGACAGTTTTCTCCAATCTCTGCAGGCTGAGGACAGACTGTCATGCTTATCACCCCAGAATGGATTGTGCTCTGACATTCCATCGGTCTTATTGCAAGAATAATATATGTGTGGAAGGAAATTTGTCTAACCCGACATCTTCATCGCACTGATTATGAAAGCTCTATTACTGTAAAGAAAGTGCGTCAATGTTTTACTTTTGGTGGCCACATAATTGCGTAATTTTTTATTAGATATTAATATCTTAATCTTTTCAAGGCCAAATATTTTAACGCGACAAGTTAAAAGAGCTACTCCTATGAATAAATGTATCATAAGCTTATGAAAATTACGGCTATAAACATTATATGATTTTTACAACATATCCTAATTAGAATTTCGACCTATTTGTTGGTTACCTATTTCAACCAAAGCATTCTTGTGACATTTATTTACGTCAAATAAACATAATTATTGGATATATAACAAAATATATCCTAATTTTAACTACGCAACCTATTGCAAGAATAGTACAGTATTTTTTACAGTACAGTAACATTACAGTATTTTCACTCTAACTTTTTAGGGAGAGGTTCTGGAAGTTTTAATAATTTTTCCGTCGTTTCCCCCTTCCTCAACGTGTTCACAGAAGAAGCTTTTCTAAATTTCAAACTGAATTCGTCCATATGTGAATGCTTTTCTTTTACTTACAAAAACATTCTCAAACTTACTGCAAAGGTCACGCCGAAACTTTCCCTTCTAACTGTTTAACTTTACGCCAGCCTAATACAAGAACAGATCCATCATGGCGAAGTGAACAGGAACCGACATCCATGTGATTTCCCCGACTCGGCTGCACATTCGCCTACTCTAATTATTTACGGATGATTTGAGGCCTAAGGTGTAGCAGAGACAAAAATAACGGCGATTTAAGTTGTAAAGAAATAAAAATGGAGCTATTTTATTAGCTGTTATAATATTAATATTACTACGCATTCTTACTAGAATGTAGGTTTTTTGTTAAAGAAAAAATTTGTGATATTTACGGGTAGTTTTTCATTCGTTATATTCTTACTGTAACTCTGCTCTTCGAAATTTATTCGCATAATTTTCCCTTCTCGATTTTCGGGCGATAAAATTAGTTAAGAAGGGGGAAAATACGCGAAAAAATACGATATTCGGAAATGAAAAATTAAATTTTTTGGAAAAATTACAAGTTAAATAATAGCTGAAAATGCGGAAACCTTTTTAAGGAATAATTTTGTAAAGCAGACACATACATATGTGTAATTGGTAAATGTTTACTTCAGTGCATTATCTGTTGTATTTCGCTTTGCTTTATACGTCTCCTTATTTTTTACCTGTATACTTTGTTAACTGTAAAGCACACTCGAGGAAACGCTGTATTTTATGTTTTTATTGTAGGAATCCTTCAAACTGTCGATATTTCGAACTGAATTTTGAAAATTTTGTAAGTTTCCGGATAGTAGAACCAAATTTACTAATTGTTTACAAGATTGTAATTGCTTATCTGTAGAATATTAGCAGGTAGTTCTTAAAATATAACTTAATTCAGATGAATGTATTCACACAGACTGCTCTGTGATAGAGCAGAAGTTCAAGGCTAGAACTTACCTTGTAAGTTATGTCATTTTCCAGTGGCCGAATGGATAAAACTATTGAGCACAAGTATTTTGACCCGAGCGTGATTGCCAGTGATTGGGATGGCTACAAGGTATCTTCGTACTTTTTGCCATATGTAAAGTAAGCATATACAGTTTTTCTTCGACAGACCTCCACAAAAGCATTCCTAAGGTAGCTAGCCCTTGCGGAATTCGTTGTAATCAATTAAACTAAACAGAGTTAGGTATTAATCTCCATTAACTACGGTATTAATAGTTCAGACTAATATTATTATTTCAGAAAGCGCCGAGTAATTTGCAGGAAAGCCTGTTCTGACATTAGACTGAGCCAGTCTTTTATGATTTTTTGTATTTGTCAGCATGAAAAACTGAAAAGGAAAGATTTCATACGGAAATGCATTTCGATACGTCTTCCGTTCTAGAAAATTCTGCCGGTTCGTGCAAATTCTCTTTTTCTCTATTTGATCGATGTTGTTTACTTAACAAATGGTTTCTTCTTCGTCCGTTGAATTTGTTGCCCCTTCTGCGATTTATATATCTAGCCAGGATTTGTCATTGTCCGGTGCAATTATTTCTGTAGTGTCACAGTTTCGAAGATTTTCGCAGAGTGAAAAATATCTGTTTATATATATATATATAATTTTTATGATAGATTGCTATAATATACAGAAGAAAAATTCTAACGCTGCTAAAAAAAATTAGTCTGACTTTCAAATTCCATTCTTTACAGAATTATAGTCACTAATTAACAAAACTAGAAAGCTAACTTTGCTGTTATTATAAACTTTTCTTTAATTCACTAATAATGTTTCACTATGGGTGGAATTTCATCATCGATTTTTAACCTAATTCCTTATAAACTACCGAGTCTAAGCTTTGTACACATACTGTTGGCTGATGATAATGCGATGAAGTAAAGCAATCTCTCAAAATTCGATTTATATTTTTTATTTAATATTTGATCGATTTTTCGTACATATCTTCGTTCAATGAATAACGTCATTTTAATGTTTGCATACTTGAATAGAGCGGAAAAATATTTAATATTTACACAACTGAAAAAATCTTTTCAGTGAAACTTCTATGAAAATAGTAACTGAATTTCTGAATTTTTAGTGAACTTTTTAAGATAAACTCGATTTTTTAGCCTGTTTGACGTTTATGATGTACAATTTCATCACCTAAAAATATATCGGATATAAAGTTCTGAAATGTTCACAGATTATAAAACAAACTTTTCGTTTTCTTTTAAAACAAGAAGGATAAAAAAAATATTTGAACGATTTTCTACATTTCTTTAAAAGATGTATTGTTGTCTGAAGCAGACGGTACTAAAAACAGTTTCTGGCGGAAGAACTGATTTTGGCGCATTTAATGACTAATTGGCGATATTCGTTTTCTCGTTTAAACTTCAAGTAAAACACTTGTTAAGTAACATTATAATTACATCGTATTTCCGAAACGAATATTCAAAGTGATTTCTCTATTCTCTGAATGACGTTCAGTTACTTTTCTATTTTTCATTATTTTCTTATAATTTATTGTTTGCGTTTAATGTAATGAATAAAGTGTTATTAGTAACATGTAATCAACACAGTCTCACGAGCTGGAGATAAAAATGTTTTTTCTGTACAACGTTACCATTGCTGGCTTTTAAATCGTTTGAGTTTGTTCATCAAAAATTCGTTAAAGTTTTACAAAATATGAAATCGATAATAAAACAAATTCCATATTTCAAATTTGGGCTTCCAGATGCCCATATTCGCAGCAGGATTACGTCATTCAAAATTCGATGGTTACCGTCGTTTTATCACAATGCGAGAAGTATACATACATTTACGCACATTCTTCATTATTTAATTTCTTTAAATATAATACAGGGTTGCAATATTTGGTGGCAACAGTTTGAAAAGTGAAACGACATTTAATGTTTCCGAAACAAAATCTCAAAACGAAAGCAATAGTCCTTCAGGGACAAACCATTTTGGACTAAAAACAGGAAATAAAGTGTAGTTTTAAAAAGGTTTTAATAGAATAAGCTTTTATCTAAAACGTATATGAAAAGTGATTTACTCAAAGGAGAAAAATAATTTATCATATAGTTTAGTGTGTATAATAGATTAAACATTTATTTTTATTGGGTTCATCTACAATTGCGTATCGCAAATAATAAAAGCGTGAGGTGCCTAACTGACTAAATCTATTAATTGTTACATTTGCTTTCTACGTTTTCGGCACTTGCTTTCTATGCTTCCGCCTAGCTGGACTGCCTTGTCAAATGTAAAATCCATTATATTTTTAGATTTATCATGGGTGCTCCATGCTTTTATTATTTGCGACATAAACCTATAGATGAATTCTGTAAATAGACTTATTTAATCTATTATGCCTTTCAAATCATATGATAAATTAATTTTATTCTTAGTTTATAAATTATAATATCCATTTTAAATAAAATCTTTTCTGTAAAAATTTGTTTTAAATTATGTTTTGATTAATGTTTTAGCAGTATAGAAATTAATTTACTTTTATTAACGAAGGCATGGTACAGAAAGCAAGTAGAACGCATGCAAAATGTACATTTAGCTACAAAGCATGCAGGCAAGAATTAAAAAAGAATTAAAATTAATATCAAAATAATGTCTAAACTTAAAGCCAAAATTAAGGGCTATGAGACAGAAAGATATGATTAATGCCTGACATCTAAAATTACAAAAATTTTTCTACACCTTAAATTTATTTTCTGGTATTATTCTAATTTAATTATCCAACCCCTCAAAACAAGTTTAAAATGACTTAAAAATGTAAATATTGAAATTAAATATCCCAGTTGATTTTTTCCAATAGGAGTCAAACTTCTTATACTTTTATTTATACTTGTACGAAATAAAGGAAGTACTGTAATTGCGAAAAAATTCGGGTATCATATTTCAACGGAAAAATCCATTTTGAGCTTTCCTGAATTCATTTGGACAGTTAAATTATAAAATGAATTAAAACATTAAATTTATATCGTTAGTTACAAAATTTTAATTCCTGAAATAAATGTTTTTAATTACTGTATACGTAATCCTGATAAGAGGAATGGTTTCTTAATTTTAATTATATTTAGCTATTGTTTAAAATTTTGTTTAATATATATTTCTTCAAATCGAAACAATATTTAAATTTTTTATTAGGAAAAAAAAAGTCTTATATTTTTTTATTTTTGTTCGTTCTATTTAATTTGTATGCGCATTTTTTGTATTGGCATTTCACTCACTTTATTTTCCCTTGAATTTATTACTTGAAAAGTATTTTGTGCCGATTTCTCGTTAGGCTACCAGGACATGCCAGATATTTTCACATTTTCGAACACATAAAATCACCGTACCTCTATTATTTACGTTCCAGCTTATTGCAGCCTCACGTACTGCTGATATGCTCGATTTTTCGAAATCCGGATCTTTTGCTCGTCCCGCCTCGCCTTGGTTTCATTGATGTCCCTCTTGGCGATTGCGCTGAAGTTCATATGAGGTGCCACTGGGCTTTACATGAGCTCAATATCCGCCAGATATCTTTATGTAAATATTACTATGTATTCTTGTTGGAATGCAGGTTTCTTTTAAAGAAATAATATTGTGATAGTTACCAGTAGTTTATTCATTTGTTATATTCTTACTGTAACCGTATTCTTAGGAAATTAAATTACTCGCATATTTTTCTCCTTTGGAGTTCCAGACGATAAAATTAATTACGAAAAGGGGGGGGGATACTTTTATTCCTTGCAATAAAAAAATAATATATATATTTAAAAAATAATATTTAAATATGATAAAGTTTAACGCTATCTAGAAAAAAAAGGATCTAATAGCCGTATCGAAGGCATTTTCTGCAAAACCCCTTACAAAATCACAAGGTTTGGGTTTTGTTGTCAATACAAATCCAGTCAATCTTTTTTCAGTTTTCTGGCATTGACTTTCATTCGCTCAAATGATTATGGCTATTCCGCAGAGCTTACTTCTTTTGACGTGACGATTTAATCCCAAGATTAAGTCTTCGAATTCTTTCGCCATTTGCTACGAAAGTTATCAGATCAGAGACATGTTTGTAAGCAGAAAGAAGAAATATGGCAGCCATCAAGAATTTAACAACATCGAATTTTTCCCGAAGGAAATCTCCTGGAAGTGAATCTTCGTGTATCATTTCAAAAGCTGGAATTCTAACTTTAAAGTATTTCCTAGGAAACTTTTATAAGCAAAGTGGAAAGTGTTGCGAAAACTTTTATTAACTGATTTTGCCTGAAAGCTTAATGAATAACTCGGAAAGAGGATTTTTTCATTTAGATGTTAGAAATTCCACTAGAAACATTTTATTATTCGATGCTTTTGACAGCATACTACCAGGATGAAACCATATAAAGTAAATGCAACGTTATGTCACTAAGTAAACCTTATGGTGTTATTGTTGTATAAATATATTCAGCAAGAAACAATACCACACTTAAATTATACATTTCTTTTTTATTTTTTCCTTCTTTTAACTTGACACCATGGTAATATTAAATGAATTTTAATTAATTGTAATTTAAAAATATAAATACGCTGGTAGAAGCATATGCTAAAAAAGTGCTTTCAAAGACGAAGAGAGAAGGTGGTGAGTAGAACATTCCAAAAATTATAAAAATTATAAATTATCCTCACTTGGAAAACGTTCAAGAAACGCTGAGGTATAACGTTTAAGTACAACGCTGATGTATAAGTGAAAAAAGTTTGAGAAACGTTGAGGTCTGGGATATTTATATAAAGGGTGATATTACGTTTTAGAACGATTTCTGGGCCGTTTAATTAATGATTAAAATGTAAAGAGCATTTTTTGAAATATTCGATCCGGTAGCTTTTCTTCTGAACTATCACCTGCGGAATGTTTTCAATAATAAAAGGCTTTTCATAAAATTTTCAGGGGGTTTAATTTCCATTCCTCTTCCATTACTGTCCGCAGTCCAGCTGTAGTGGTGGGTTTGAAGAGATCTTAGAAAGAGATCTTTTCGACCAAAGGCACAATAGTTCACAGGTGAAACGTCAGGGGAATTTGCAGGTAAATGTTGAAAAATATTTATGCAGTACCTGTATCAGTCTTCATGCAATGATACTTTTCGACGTATGACTCTTTGCTTTGCCTTCACTCTTTCAAAGTCACCGGGATAAAGAAACAGAATTTCTGTTGTAAATATTGGGCGTACAACTTTCTGTTGATAGTGCATTGAGTTAATTTTAATATTTGTTTTCTCCCACTTTTCTTGTTTTTAATTTTCCAGTGTAAGGAAATCACAAACTTCTTGCTGAAGCTTTCTTTGCATGGACGAAACCAGGTTTGCACTTTTTTTTCGTTTTCGATTATAAATAGAACTTTTTTATGGCCGCCATTTAGGTAGACCCATGGTTCATCACAATATATTCCCATTTATCTCTCGCTAAATAATTTTCATACAAGATTCTACAACTAGTTCTGAGCTCAGGCACGTGCCTCGGAAAAATCTGGAGATTATTACGTTTCTTAACTTTTTCAAGGTGCAAAACTTTATTTATTATATTTATTAGTGTAAGAAATGTACTTAAGAACTTAAACATATACTTTCAGTTGCAGAAGTGTTTTAAACGACGAAATTGACTGGGATATTTAACTTCAAAATTGCAATTTTTCAGCTTATTTTTAACTTGGAATTGGTTAACTAAGTTAGAATAATTCGAGGAAATTAGTTTAGATTAAGTGTAACATAAATGCAGAAATGCTTTAAATGCCGAAAATATTTATATTTTGGCAATGTCAAAATTTTAAAAAAATTACTGTAAATGAAATTTCACTTTTAGTGCGGTCTCTCGGTTCTTATTAACTATTATACTTATATTTGGGGGAGTTTTGTGCTCTTTATGAGAAAATAATAATTCAAGAAATTTGACTCTCTACGACAAAAATTGATGACGGTATTTAACTTCAAAATTTGCAGTTTTTGATGTTAATTTTAACTTTCCTTGAAGGATAGATTTATTAAGTTAGAATAATTCGAGGAAATAAGTTTAAATGAAGTACAGGAAAAAAGCGTGTATTATTTAATAGATTGTACAAGGAAGTCATGTAGTGTCCATATCGGATTTTTTTCGAAACGGATTTAAAATGTATTCAAAAAGGAGCTTCTAATGACGTCTGTATATATATACGTTCGAATGTATATCGCATAACTCGAAAACGCTCAGCAGTAGAACGTTGAACTTTTGTACAGCGGACTTCTATAGCATCTATTTGTTCACCTCCCTTTTATGTTGCTATTGGCATTACCGATATAGTAAAAGTGTATTATATATATATATATATATATAAAGTAAGAAATTCAGAATCAATTTTTCACAAAGACCAAAAATTGAAATTCATAAGTAAGGAATTTTAAATAACCCTATGAATGTAAAAAACAATTTAATGAACGTTAAAACAAAACACCTCAAACAAGCAATTCCACAATTCAAAAAATCAGTCAAATTTGAAGAAAAAAGAACATAATAGAAGACGAATTCAATCAACTTCAATGTCACTTCGTCAGGAGGAGGAACAATGAAATCGATTGAAATGACTGTTTCACAAAAATCCTTGCCTTTCTGTATTCAGAATTAGCCAATGAATCATTTCAATGTATTTTAATTATAATAGTTCACCCGAAAATTCTGGACCTTCCCTAAAGCAAGGAGAAAACAAAGTAAATTCTAATCAGTTTTTTTTTCTTTGAAATAAAGCGAACTCTGTTCGAAGAGTTGAAATCGTAAGTGAAATAGTAAAATAATTTAGTGAAAAGTTCAAATCAAATTTTGCCTTTAAACTGAAAGAACTTTATCCGAAGAATTGAAAAGATAAGTGAAATTATAAAACTTTAGTGAAAAGATTGAATTTAAACGGAATGAAAGTAAAAACTCACAAGAAATAATTTAAGACTTTGTATACTTTCAATTAGAACACAACCGACACTATGAAAAAGATCGTTACAGTAGTGACTTTTAGGCTTGGCAGTTTGGCGTCATTGGCGAAACTAAAATTCGGTTTATATGTATAATTTTACTCTCCTGTTACCCGGCTTAAAAGTCTTTACCCGGTCTTTATTTTCGCAATCGTTGGTCGTAGTCATATGCTTCCACTTACAGAAGTGTTAGAAATGACGAAAATATGCATTCTTTGGCAGTGCCAAATTTTAAAAAATTCATTTTTGATAAGTGACGAAATCTAGCTTTCAGTGAGCTCTCCGGGTTTCTATACTTATATTTGGGAACGTTTTAGACATATTGTGAAAAAATAAAAATACCGTAAGTTCTACCCCTGTACGAGAAACTACACTGGTGTGCAAAAATTAAGGACGAAGTCGAAAAATTAGCATATCAGCTAAACGAAGAGGCAGAGCGGACAGAAAGACCAATCAGGAGATTAAGTAAGGTGATGTACGGTAGCACATGCGCAGATATGCAGGTAGACGTAATGGGGAAGTGTCTGAGTAGTATAAAGCATGTTGTCGGTGTAAGATCAGTATTTCTGGCAAAGAGATTGCACGCCGTATAGCAGTTAAAATCACACCGAGTTGCTGCCTCAGCGAGAAATGGCGAATAATCAATCTGTTAGACGACATCTGGATGCTTTTACCCGAGGTCGAATCATTGGGAAGTTGGAGGAAGGCCGCAGTGTGACAAGTGTGGCTGCAGAGTTCGGAATTGCTCACAGCATCGTTTCACGACTTTGGAGACAATTTCAAACTACAGGAACAGCTATCCGGGGGTTTAGTAGTGGTCGTCCACGAGGAACCACACCCGCAGATGACCGGTATATTGCCTTACAGGCCAGAAGAAACAGGCGGCAGACAGCGGGAGAAATCGCTAGACACACGACACAGGCGACTGGACGACCGATATCGCGTTTTACCGTGACCAGAAGACTGCACGGTGGTGGTCTGTTTGCACGACGCCCTGTACGGTGTGTACCTCTAACGCCTGCCCATCGGAGAAGGCGTTCTCTGTGGTGCCGGGAACACCGGAATTGGAGAGACAATGAATGGGGACGAGTACTCTTTACAGATGAGAGCAGATTTAGTCTGAGTAGCGATTCTCATCGCATACTCATCTGGAGAGAACGGGGAAGCCGCAATCACCCCTCGAACATCATTGAAAGGGACAGGTATAGAAGTGGCGGTGTTCTCGTTTGGGGAAGCATCATGCTTGGTAGTCGTACAGACCTTCACATCTTCGACGCAGGGTCAGTCAACGGGACCCGTTATTGTAACGAGATTCATCTTCCTTATGTGCGTCTTTTTAGAGGCGCTATGGGTCCTCAGTTCCTTTTCCTGGACGACAATGCCCCATGTCATCGCACAGTAGCTGCCGAACAGCTCTTAGAGAGTGAGGATATTGAACGTATGGATTGGTCGGCACGATCTCCAGATCTCAATTCCATCGAGCATGTATGGGATTTTCTAGGCAGACGCTTGGCAGCTCGTACCTTACCACCAGTAACGATTCCAGAGCTTCGATTGGCGCTGCAAGACGAATGGGCAGCAATGCCTCAACAACTCATTGACACCCTCATTCTCAGCATGGGCAGACGTTGTGAAACCTGCCTAGCAGTCAGGGGAGATCATATCCCCTATTAAAGACCGGATGTTTCTTGCTGGACACCCATCACAGGGATGTTTCGGCCTTCAGTCGCATTGCGCTCCATGCTACTTTTTCAATAAAGCTTCTTTTTATCCCTCTGATTTCTCTTTTAGTAAGTTTTGCTTATATTATTCATGTCCTTACGTATTGGGGATCTTACGGTATTAAATGTGTTGATTTGGAAATCTTTTGTACAAATTTATATTGAAAAAACTGTCTCGTCCTTAATTTTTGCACAGTGTAAATTGCGATATTTAATTTCAAAATTTGCAATTTTTGATGTCATTTTCAACGTACCTGGAAAAATCGATCAATCAAATTAGAATAATTCGAGAAAGTAAGTTTAAATGAAGCGTAGCAAAGCTGTTTCTAACTGTATTTGATGTTTTATGTGTTTTTGTATTTTACAATTTTTAATGAAGCTTTAAGATCTACTGCCTATCTCTTGTGTGAAATCTAGAGAGTAGTGACTGCACAGAAGAAGAATTAAAATTACCCTTTATTGCACTCCTTAAATTATTTACAAGACGCCAATTCGAAGCTAACACTCTACGCCTCTGCTTGGGCGGTAACTGAAACAGTAAGAACCAAACTCAAAATTTGAAAATGTTAACAATGCTACAGCGCTCAGACTATCCTGTTTCCTAACACAGCGTTGATAAATTTAGCGGCACCAAAATAATAGCTGTTATGCCACGTTTAACCAGCAATAACTGCTAAGCCGAAGCTCGCACTACAACGCGCACAGAGTTTTCCCAGACTCTCTAACTTTCCCTTCTAGAAATTGATATTTAAACGTTTTCTTCCACTGGTAGAATTTGCATACCTTCACGCGCGCTTACTAAATTTAAATATTCTGGCACGAACAGTTAGGGGAATTAAGGCTTATAGGAAAGGACTTCAAATTAAATGTAACTGGTCATTTAAAATAAATATAAATCCCTACAGTTGCCCGTGCCAGATTTAGCAGACTTAAATAAAGGTCCTTAAAGACCTGACAAAATGATAAATTCTACAACTAACAAGCCATGACCCCGTTTGCATTCAAATACTGAAGTTTAAATTATAACAGAAAGACATCTTTTCGTCATTGTTTCGCTGAACTTACTTCCTCATCTTTTAGCTGACATTCAGTCATCTCCTTCCAGTCATCTGGAAGGAATACTTATAAATACATGTTTCTATCAATAAATAACACTTTAAACTCACACTACTTCTTTTTTATTACGTCTCTAACCCCTTTGCATTTATCGTAGATTTCTGAGTTGTCCGAACGTTACGGTGTTTTCGGGTCACAATTATTCATTTCACATTCATGCTTAAATTTTAAACTTAATCTCCTTTTTGGCTCTCCACAATGTGGGGTGAAAACGCAAGTGTAATGTGTCACAGTGAACAAACACTTCACCTATCGACTTGTTAGCACATAACAACCTTCTTAGACACTCCCTAAATTCAGTTCTTGATTCTCCATAAGCTAATAAGCATGAAAATTAACTAGAGTGTCAGTAGAGAGCCCTACAAAACACATGCATACCAAATATTTTTCCACATTCGGCTTAAACACATGCAAGCTTTCGCTCAAAATCGCATGATTTGACTTGTCTAACATCTCTTTTCAGCGAACCCAGTTGAATACATTAAATTAATTTTAGCACTAAATACTTGTTATATATGCTCTTTTGAGCTTTAAATCTTCATTAAAAGTATCATTTACGTTAACACAGCAGATATTTTCACATTTTACAAACACATACTTTTAAGACAATAGAGAATAAAATGAAAATTTTACTTGAATAAATCCTTTTCTCGCCAAAAGTGCGAACCTAAAAACGAGCTTTCATTAACAAGTACTAATACGAAGCTGTTTATATCAGTAAATAACAGTAAATATCAATAAATAACAGTTTTCTTAATTTTTAAAAAAATGGTTTACTCGTCATCACTCGTTTAAAATTCAGAACTCACTAAATTTTCTAATCAGTTATTGTAAGACAGTCAACTCTAAGTATGATTTTCACACTTCACCTACAGGAAACTGATGAAGCATCTGGGCTACTCTGAAACTAACGATAATATCTTCTGTAAATATTTTTTTAAATACCAACTCCATTACAACACCAATCCTGGTGATACTTGAATCCAAAATCTTTAACTTAAGAAGCCAACGTTTTATCCACTAAGCAACAAGATGAACCCTAAATTGATTTAAGAAAAATTGAAAATCTGGAATTTCGAAATCCATTACTATTTTCTAACAAAAATCTATGGCATTAGATTATTCTGTGAAAATTATCAACCATATATAATTTATAGTTGATCATTAAGGTCTATTACTGCTAATAAACTTGAGAATTTTTCCTTAAACAACTTATATAAAGTTATTTATTCTATTAGCATATGCATTTTTTTGCTTTTATCTGAAAGATTAGTCCATTTGACTTTTTTCTATCAAGAAGAATTTTTTAACGAGTAATCATTTAAAAATCGTGGTATAAACTGGACGTTTGAAACGAGATGCATGAAACTGACGCGTCAAGCATCGAAAAGTTGAAGTTAAGTCAACTCACGGGTTCTCCGATCGTCCGGAAAATGCCGCCTCTGAGCTCGCTTCTGACTGGTCAAAGCTCTCTGCCCGAAAGCGTTACAGCGTTGATGTAAACTGAGCTTAATACTTTCGATAAGAAATTTTAACTAATCTGACATAAATATTGAATACCATATCTTCTCTCCAAGAAATGAGAGATGCTAATTTTAAGTTACTAGCCACTTGCACAGCTAACAGCCTAAAAAGTGCTTAGAAAAAATATTAATAAGTTTAATGAGTATAGCTAGTGTCGTTTTATAAAAATATTTAATATTTCTGGTTACACATCTCTTGGTTTAAATGCACTTTTACTTCAATTAACCAGATTGAAAAGTAGACTAAAATATTAAGAACTTCTTTTATTGTTTATTAGTAGTTGTATTTTTAATAAATTGTAAGATCTCGCTGCCCCAACTTGTCAGAAACTGGGGTAGTGAGTGCTACTATGTGTGAATTTACACAGAAATGTAAGAAGGGGTTAAAGCCCTTTTTATTTTATCTTTAAAATGACAAATGCGTCTACTTGATGCTCACAAGCTGCGCCAAACCGGCGGTTTAACTAAAGCAGAACGTGAAACTGAAAGTAATAGCTAGTTGAACAAATTTCAAAACACTACCGACGAGGCTCTGGGATCCTAAACTAACCGCGTTTTTTAATTACCGCTGAGATTCAGCAAGATTACTGATTAAACAGTTGAAAGCTAGCACTTCTGCAAAGCTAGGCACACAGGCCGACACGCGCCGATCTAAATTCTACCGAGCAACCTTACTAGCGTAACTTCAAAGCAAGACTCTCCCACTCTGGTTTCCTTTCCTATTTTAATTCAACTAGCTTCCGCTAAATTTGAATAAACTGCGCGTGCTACTATAATTTACATACTCTGGCACGGGCATTTCTAGGGGGAAAATGAAGGCTAAACAGGAAAGATAACTTAAAATAAATGTTAGTTAAAATAAATATAAACCCTACAAAGTAACAGAGAGATTAAATTTGAAAGGTAATACCTTACATTTCACCGAATGGCAACACGTTGGCGCTTCGATGGTAAAAGCAATTTAGGCAGTGGCAACATCCTGGTTTTAAATTACAGAGTTTGTTGATTAAAAATGAAAGATTAATATATTTCATTTTGTCGAATGACAGCAGTTTGCAGCTTTGAAAATATTTTTTTTTTATTTCGAGCAGTGTTGCGACTGCTTGTTTTCAGATCTCTGAGTTGGCTAATCAAAAATTCGTTACATTCTTACAAAGTATAAAATAAATCAAATATAATTCTAAATTCAAAATTCTGGCATCGAGTTGCCTATGTTCGGGAGGAAGACTAGATGAGTTCAAAATTTGGTACTTTAGGTGCCATCGTTATTTTTTTTTATCCGAGGAATATATATGTATACATACAAATTCTCATTACTTAATAACAGAGATTTAAACATAAATTTCTCACACATATGTCGCACATTATAGAAACTAAAAAAGGTCAGAAATTAATTAAATTACAAAAAATTAAAACCGAATAATATGTATTAATTCCTATTTTTATAAGTTCTTGAGCGAGGGCGAAAACAGAGCTCTTAATTTAAGTAATAAGAATGCGCAGGATGAAATGCAATAATATTTAATTAATAATATCCCTTTAATTCTTCATTCCTTTGTTTGAAAAATGATAATTAAAATTCAACTTTGATATCTATCTCAATAACAAATTTGTAACATTGTAAAAAAGAAATACGAGATTTCTTATATGTTAAAATTCGAGAAGTAAAAGCTATAATAATAAATTAAAATTTTTTAGAGTTACAGCTTTCTATATTTACTTAACATTTTAAACGAAATGTTTAATTTCACTGTATTCTTAGCGCAAATTAAACCTACATGGTACTAAAATCACTAAATGTATTTACGTGCAGTACTTATAACCTGCATTCAGAACATTTCCTCGAAGTAAGTATCTATCTATATAAATGAAAGTTGGTTTTCCTCTTATACAAAGCTAGAGTTTAAGTCTGATCTTTATCAAACTTGTCACGCTCGACCTTCTAAACAAGAGGAAGGTCAGGCTACATACGATATCTCAAAAACCAGACCATGGTGTTAGCCCCCTTTATATACATATATTTTACTCTAATTTAATAAACTTTTGATTTAAAAACTCAGCGATTTAAAAGCTTTGCGTAGCCACTGTGCAAAGCGTGGGTACATATGTTTTAAATTTAATCAGAAAACTCGACGATATAAAAAAAATGTGTTGCTCCTCGGGAAAAAGAAATTATATTAATATTTCGAATTAATTAATATATTTTAATTCTCGAATTTAATAAACAAACTCGGCTATTTAAGAGAAATGTGTTGCCACTGCCCAAATTAAAGTATTTTAAAGTGTGTTAGCGTTCAACAAAGTGTAAAGTACTTAATTTTTCACTCAATTAACACGCAGGCATTAGCATGAGTGTTACTGCATCACACGAATTTTCTTTGCTTTTTGAGAGTGAATTTATAATAGTCGTCACAAAGCATTACTTTCACTGTGACATCAGTTATTCCACAAAACTAAAACCGATTACGCCATCTACATTTCAAACATGAAAGAAAAAGGCATCACGAACTTCAGAAACAAATGAGCAACGGGAAGCAAGACTGGAAAACGTTCGAGTGCGCACTGCTCGATCCAGACGAACACTGCACGCTGGTTTGAATCTTGGTGCATTTCATTACGAGGCTAATTATGATTACAATCTTTATCCAAGTTTGGTCGTTGGAAAGATAGATAAATTATGCGGGTATTGCAGAGCCTTTAAATTCAAGAATGAAGCAGCACCAGGAATCTGATACGCGGGAGGAAAAGTGAAATTGCCAGAATGAACTTCATCACCTGAACCACTATCAACCTGGTATCAGGTCAGACAAGCCAATCGAAACATGAAAAATACACATAAAGAAAAAATGTCATAACAGAAATAAAACACAAACACTTCCTTTCCATTAAGTAGCACTGCAACGCATACCAGGTAATAGCTAGTATTTGATAAACATATTTAACATAAAAAGACATTAATTCACTGTCATAATTCATTAAAAACTTAATGCCAAAACATATTTAATGATTAAATTAAATTTAAATCAAATAATTTCAGTTTGAATAACGAAAGCAAATGCTGATTTTTTACAAAGGTTTGAATTAGAACTAGGTAATTTATTAAGTAAAAAACTAGCTTCTTTAGAAAATTATATTTCATCAATTAGGCTTTCGCTAAATTCAGAACTGGCTACGCCCTTCAAATTCTACTTAAATTTCTGTCCACATTTTTTCAAAATTGCTACAAGCATTTACCTGAATTTATTAAGGCTCTGAATCTAACAGGAAATTGTTTTAGGGGAAAAAAGGATTCCTGAAGTGAAACAAGAGGAAACTTAATTATCTCCGACTCCATTTTAGTTTACATTTATAAGTATGTTCTTTCAGGTCAAAGTTAATGGTACTTTTACCTGAAAGGAAAAGAAAAAAAGAAGAAAAGGCTTTTCCATATTCATTAAGTTAGAATTAATTTCATGTATAGAATGGATGCAAAATGAGTTTCCAATTCTCTTCAACCAACGTTTTAAAAAGATTTTTTGATGCATCTCACATTTGCATTACATTCCTATTTATCCAACAAAAGAAGAAAAGATAATTATTTCGTAATTTCTGCTATTACATTCTAGAGACATTAAGTATTTTTTAAAGCAGAAGATGTGAAAAATGAGCAATGCCCTCGCCACACTCGAATACGCGCCGAGCGTGCTGGCCATTACACCACGAAGGCATGCTAAGAACGCGGGAGAAATACCTTATAAACTCCCCCTTTTAAAGGGCGACTGGGGATTAGGGGGCCTAATCGCCAAATCCTGGTGGAAGAGACTCATCATCCACCGCCTCTTTTAGTTCGGGTGCCACCGTAGAGACATTAGGTATTTTTTTAAAGCAGGAGATGTGAAAAATGAGAAATGTCCTCGCCGGGCCTCGAACCACGGACCTCTCGAATATGTTATATTAGGGCCTTTTCATGGCACCAATGTTATATTAGGACCTTAGAAGAACATCAAATATAAACTAGAGCTATTAGTGGTTAGTACATTAAAACAATCAGTTAAAGTGCGTTGTGTTTAATGATTTAAGTACCGAACAACCCGATGAATACTGGTGTTGGTGTCATATGTAGTTTACCAGTAAATAAAATTAAACATCATACCAAATTTATAAATGAAACAGACTTTTATTTTACTATTAAAATTAATTTAAAGTATACAAGAAGGCAGTTAACGAATTTGAACCAAGTATTTTAACACATTAATTTTTTTAAAACAAATCAATTAAGATTATACCAAGGCATTTTTTAAAACTAGTTATTTAACAATTTCCCAACAATCATTTACTTAAACTCCTATCAAGCTTTCATCCAAAATTCGTTATCTTTAACTTGCTGCTTCCTCCTGGGCTTCGATGAAACTTCCACCAAAAACCCGTAGGATTTTGAAGTTCGAAGTTCTTTTATATTTGCATGAATTTAGAGTTCCTGATTAACAACTCACCAGTTTGAACGCGATCATTGGTTACACTGTTCGAAATAAAACAGTTTTATCTTCAGCACGTCAAACTATTTTCATCCGCCAAAATGAAATTTATTTATCTTTCAGTTTTAATCATAGATATATTAATACTAATATATAACTAAAGCACGTTAATTTCCCCAATCATGTACTTTTGATTCCAAACAAATGATTTATGGCATCTGGCATGAGAGTGGCAAGAATTACTCTTTAAGTGTTTAATTTGTAGTTTACACTGCATTCAGGAATCATTATTTTGAGTTATTGTATATGAAGTAGTGAAATGGCTTTATTTTTAAATTTTGATAGTTTCCTCCATGCTGAAGTCTTGCGTTGCTTACAGTTGTACCCACCACTTTAAGAATAAAAACGGAATAGCTTGCCACAAGTAATTATTCTGAGCAAAGGTTTCATTAGTGATAGTTTGATAATTTATGAAACTCATTAATGATATTTTACAACTTTTTCCCTCATAGTGAGTCAAATAAAGAATACAATAAATATTATGCTGATTGTATTAAAATTTGAAATTGATGTGCAAAAACAAAATTAATAAATCCAAATAAAAACGTACTTTTTGATTATCTGCTCCCCACTTTCAGCATTCCGTAGAACTGCTCTGTTTTTGGTGCTTTTCGAGTATACACCGTGGAGTTTAGTAGTAGCATAATTACTTTTTCTTAACAAAATGGAATACACGCGACCACATCCAACTCCACATGCATGTAGTGTAAACTACAACGCACATGTTTTAGTACACGTGGATATGCACTCTTTGTATTTAACTAAAAAGTATCTCCCAGTTATAAAAATATAAGTATTAGCGGTATAAAATTTTATTTCTTCGCATAAAGTTTCTTTTCTCTTAAAGAATGCTACTTTTTACTTCCTTGTACGAAATAAAGAAAGTACTGTAATGGTGAAAAATTCTGGATATCATATGTCAACGAATATATGCATTTTGACAGTTCTCGCATCCGTTTAAACGGTGTTTCTGCGTGACATCTGTACGTACGGACAGAATAATGAACTCTTTTCCCAAAATGAATTGTGAAAAAGATTTAGATGCATTCAGAAGAGAATTTTTCGTGATGATTGTACGTAAGTACGTATCTCGCATATATCAAAAACGAGTAGCCTTTTTGTATATGGGACTGCTAAAACATACGGTTGAGCACCTCAACTGCATGTTTTAACAGTCTCATATACAAAATTTACACATGATGAACAAATGGACACCTTTAAATGGAGAAATGTCTAATTATAAATATTTATAATTGGTAAATATTTATAATTGGTAAATATTTATAATTGCACAATAGTGAATTTTTTCCCTCGTAGTCTGAAGATGAAAAATTTATGCTCCGTGGAGTTCCATATGTTCGTTCATTAGTAATATACAGGAATGTATTGCTTCTCGTTCTGCAGTTAGGTAGAGAGGAGGAATACCGGCTACTACCTGTAGGGTTACTGTCGAAGTGAAGTGGTAGTCCCTACTGATTTGTAAAAGCGGCATTCTTCGCATGGAGAGAACTTGACGGAGTTCATAGTAAAGAAGCTGCCCAGACACCAGCACAATACAAAATAATTCTTTCTGTGTTTGCCTGACACCAAATTAGGAACATTAATATTTTTATGAAATTACACTAACTGGGCTCATTAAAATCATTATAAGCGGCTAGTTCTTATTTATTATCAAATTATAAGTTATTCAAATTAAAACTTTCATTCAAGAAAACCTACAAAGTTTAATTCAACTTACAAATTATTCAAGAAAACAACTTAAAAACCCACCAGAGCAGATACAGTTCCAACCAATATGCGGGTATCTTTGACGTCAAAGTCATCTAAAATAATTTCCTAATTAAAAATAGTATGCTGCATTTTAAATAATACTGTTACGAATTTTGTACATAAAAAGTCTGAAGAGATGAAGTTTTACAGAAAAAATAAAATTACAGGGGCTAGTTTTATTTAACATAGAGGTAAATGGTGGCCTCGTTAAAACGGCGAGATATCGCCAAGCTGTCGATGGTTTGGGCGACTAATTTTTGCTGTCAATTTTCACGAGGAATCACGAAAAGTGACCAAATTTGGCTACCATTCAGAAATATTTCGATCTGGTCCCTTATAACTAATTGATACTGCAACTGAATCAATCTCTATATGTAAGTGTAGCAGCATCCGGTCCTTATATGCGACTTTATCCATATATGCCTGGCAGTAATTTCGAGAAGCGGAAGGTACTAGCGACTGCTCAGTAATCGGGGGTAAAACATATATAAGCACCAGCATCCGCAAGAGAACTTTATCACTCAGTTGTTTAGTTCAGCGTGAGTTCGGAGTACTCACATATCTCTATGTTAGCTTCGTTTTTTAGATGCGCTTTCCATTGCTTTGTGTTTAACGTTCTTAGTAGTTTGAAGTGTAACTACTCGTTGTGTTCTTTCATACTGAGAAGAGTTGTACGAGTATTTCTGTGGGAAGTTGCAGAATTGTGAAGTGTTTCTTTTGGTAAAATAAATTTTATCAAGCTATCATCGGTTCGGTGTGCATTCAATCCATATCGAACCCGTACGCACGCAACATTTTTTGGTGCTAGAAGTGGGATTGAATGCCGGTGATAAAAGGGATGGAGGAGCAACTGAGACTTTTTTTAATTATTTTGCTTAACTAATTTAGCAGTAGTTAAAATCATCTTTTATTTAGCTGTTACGGATTTAGTTTTAATTTATGAATGTAATAAAAACTGTTTTTATTCAAATTACAAGATATTTTCTCCCTGCTTTCCTCGTGCCTTCTCGGTGTAAATGGATAGCATGTCTGGTAGCAGCTGGGAGATTAGATATTCAAATCCCAGAGATTGTGTTTTCAAAATCTCATAGTTTTTACAAAGTTTTGGTATTTATAAACCTTTTCTATACTTCTTGTTGATTAATTCGCAAAACATGTTAAAATTATTACAAGTCTAAATAAATGTATATAAGAAAATTTCAAAGTTTGGAAATAAGTCAGGGAGGGAAAGAAGTCATCTTCCAGCAAATGTAAAAGGGGCGCATGAGGCAAAAAAGGTTCAGAACCATTGCTATAGAAGCTTTTGAGTTCTTAAAACCAGTATAATAGGTTACACTATAGCGCTAGTAAACACTATAGCGTTGAACACAAGGCAATACAAAGAGCGTCAAATGTGTAAGCTTACACAGTGTTCTCTTTCAGTGCTATGAACTCTATTGTGAACTAAGCTCTGACACAACTAAACCGATATCGTCTCCGGTTTTACATCGTTTTCCCCTTCCGCCGAAAAATTTCCAATACCATCGACTTCTCGTTATTGCTGGCAGGCATACACAGTGAAAGTTACATAGGGATCGTACCAATTACAGTTAAACAAGAATCAGACAAAATTTCGCCAAATGGCCGGCAATTTTGGCGAGTTCTGGCAATTTTCACCCAAAAAAGCAATCGCCAGGTTGGTACCTCTTACTCACGTAATCTTGTTTTCCTGGAAATGCTTCACATTCTGAGGATTTTCTTATTACATTATGCAAGAAAAAGTATAATTTGCATACAATTTCATTAAAATTATTTACATGTATGCAAAATTAATAGGGATATATTTAATAACTTGCAATGAAGAAGTTAAAAGGTCATTTAATGATCTAGCTTATATCTGATAAATTCATAAAATATTTTAAAACTAGATCGCCGTCAGTTATGCAAAAAATATTAATAACTTATATTAAAACATTTTTTATTTCGAATAGCCATTTCTGTGTAGTGCATGAGGTTTAGTCTTATTGAATTTCTTCTGTACAGGATCTAAACCTGAAATACTTTGGGAAAATTCTTGAAAATTCCTAAAAATCCTAAATTTTTCCCCAGTTTGTTAATGAATAAAAAATAAGTAATAAATTTTATTTTAGTTAAAAAAGACAAAAAGTTGCCGAGAGGGTTCAGATTTTAATGATCGACCAAAAGTTTTCTTTTAAAGTTTTAGACAATTTGTCAGTAAAGATAACGATAGAGGTGTCGCAGTTGGAATGACGAAACATTTTTAGGGTATTAGGATGAATATGCATAGACTATAATGGGAACGTTATACATATTCTAGATATTTAAAAAGTGGCAAAAATAGCTGATGTAATTCAATAAAAATACTTACTGTTTAATTAGTTATGTCATGAATTAAATGCATTTTTCTTTCACTAAATCAGATTCAAAAGCAAACAAATTAATATTCTAAAGAACTGCGTCTATTACTTTTAAATAGCTTAGTTTGTTCATCAAAAACAGACAGAATAAATTTGAAAAAATTGTATCTTACGTTTTTCCGAATGACCACAGACTCGAATAAAAAGTGAAACAACGCATTGAAATGAAGTAATGCAAATTTGTATTTCGAGGCTAATAACCCTTTTGGACTGGAAAAGAGAGAGAGAGAAAAGAAAATTCTGAAGAATTAGATTTTACATTGCAGCAGAGAGTTTGTTAAAATGGGCTATCAATCTGTAGGGTCCACTTGTGTAACTGCTTTGTGAAGACTGGAAGTGTAGTAACTGCACAGAAGAAGGGTTAAAAGTACTCTTTATTACGCTCTTTAGAAATTTACAATGCGTCAACTCGAAGCTTCTGCTTGGGCGGTAACTGAAACAGTAAGAACTAAATAAAAAATTTGAAGACATTAACAAATAAGTAGAATTACGCTACAGGGCTCAGTGGCAGCAAAGTAACAGCTGTTACGTCACGTTTAACCACCAATAAATGCCAAGTTCATTTCCAGAACTTGGTATTTAAAACTTTTCTCCTCCAGGTAGAATTTTGCATTACTTCACGCGCGCTACCAAATTTAAATATTCTGGCATTGACAATTAGGGGAAATGAAAGCTTATAGGAAAGAAACTTCAAATAAAATTAAATTGGTTATTTAAAATAAATATAAATCTCAAAATGGGATTTTGCGTCAAATCATCATAAATGCGTCGTTTCACCTTTCATTAGAGTCTGTTGCCATTCGGCAAAGTGTAAAATACTTATCTTTTAAATTGTATCTATCTATTGTGGATTAACAAACTGAATTATCTGCAAGTAATAGACGCAATTTTTAAGAATATTCGTTTTTACTTTTTAATCGGTTAGATTTTAAAAATAAAAATGCATTTTATTCATGATCTATCGACTTAAAAGTATTCAGTATTTTCAGAGCATGAGTTATATATTTTTTATCATTTATTTCGTGTTTTGAAAAACTTTAATGATTTTTTATTAACAAACTGAACGATTTGAAAGCCAGCAGATTCAATACTAAACGGAGTGACATTGTTATCTCCAGTGCACGAGACTGTCTATCGGAAATTCTAAAGATATGCTGATTTAAAATATTTTATGATTCTGTTGCTGAAGGGAATTTTATGTGGCGTAAGTGCGAATAACGTAGTATTTAATAAATAAAGTTAACTGACAAAACGTTCAGAACAGAAAGACAAAAAAAAATTTTTAACCGTCTTTCTAGGGAAATTGGATATTGATATAATGAACTGAGAAAAGACTGAAAAAAATTATTAAACTTTATGCCAAGATTCAATACGGCATCGAGAATTCTAAATATATGCTGCTATGCAGCTTTTAAAAATTTCGTAGTTTTGTAATTCAACTGTATGCGGCGTGAGTGTAAAGAAAATGATGCTTAATAATAAAGCTAAAATGGCAAAAAACAAATCGGATTAGCAGAAGTGAATGTAGGACCAGACTGGTAGACTGCGAGTTCAACGAGAGCGTAAAAAACTTTAACAAACAATTTAGAGCTACAGTTAAAATCTAAAATCTTTCAAGTTTTTTTTTCCTTCAAATTTCATCCAAACTGAAAAATAAATTTCTACGTTTGAACAATCTGGCCCGTTGGAAAAAAAATCGCTTCATTTTGAATATGTTGCCAAGAAAAATTCGAAATTCAAAATTCAGAACTTATAGGCTTCGAGATGCACATCTTCGGGTGAAGGTCTATGTGTACTGGTGCTTCTAGGTGCTGTCGTTTTTCCACAGTGATAGAAACAGACTTACATACATAACAGATTCTTCATTATTTAATAACAGAGGTACAAATATGCAAACCTACATCTTAATAAAACAGTGGTATCGTTGTTTGGTATTAATTCTATGCAACGCTACTGACAGATATTCCAATGCTTGCTCAATTACATCAAAAGTCGCCATTATACCGAATGTAAGATTCGTTGTTAATTACTGTCATATCTCTGATACGATTGCAAGAGCTTGTTTCGATTCAGATCGATATTTGATTATATACATCTAGAACAGTTAATTTAACTACGTATTTTACGCAACGCTCTGAGGTTGGACGAATTTCAAATAAATGTAAGGATTTCATATTATTGCCTTCTCTTATTTTCAGTTGCTGTTATTTCCGATGTCTTTCGTCCGGATAATTTTCACAGTAGCTTATGGATTATATTAGAAGTTTATTTTGAAACGAATATGCTGTGATAATGTCTTTTCCTTGAAGTAGCCAAAATGTGTTGATAATAAGCTGCAATCGAATTCCATTTACAATACAATTAGAAAAATTTCAATTTTTCCTTCAAGAACTTCAGAAAAAAATCAGTTGATGGACTTTCTAAATTTATATGGATTTTTTATTAGATTAAGAGGGCTATTAATGTCAAAATGCGTGGTGCACTTTAAATGCCTTATTTCACTTTTGAGTCAATTAACCATTCGGAAAAATGCGAAACGCTATTCTTTCTTGTTTAATATAACTGCTACACATAAATAAATTAACAGCAACTCGCATAAACAAACTAACAATAGCTCAACTAGATTCAAAAGCAAACCTCAAAATATTGTTTCTTGTTACTTCCTTGTACGAAGTATTGTAATCTGAAAAACTCCGGGTATCATATTTTAACGGAAATATCCATTTTGATCGCTCACGAACCCATTTAACGATATCTTTACGTGACATCTGTACTTACCGACAAGACAACGAACTCTTTTTTCCCAAACAGATTGCAAAAGGGGCTTAAAATGTATTTAGAAGAGATTTTTTTCGCACTGTCTGTACGTACGTACGTGTCTCACATAACTCAAAAACGATGTATATATATATATATTGTTGCGTTATACGGGTTCGTGGATTTGAGAGTATCCGATGAAAACACGATGCAGAACAATAAAAAGCACAATTTACTTACAAGAATCACTATTTACAGCACAGTTCCAAAACTACCTTTAAAAGCGTCCAAAATCTACAATAAATACGCTGAAACAATCAGCAACACAGCTTCAGGCTGTAACTGTAAAGGTAGCTTCACGGCAACACTAAACTTATAATAAAACACCGTGGAATAATCACCAATACACTGTCAAGCTATACTGTAAAGGTAAGCTTCACGGCAAAGCACTGTCCCGATCGCTTTCCTTTCACAAAACTCTCGCGTAGCTTAGCACTCACAGTCAACAGCTATTCTCACAATGCCGGCTCTCAGAAACGCAGGGGTTTATATAGCTTTTCCTTAGGTTCCACACGTTTCGAGAAATATCTCGACAGGAAGTTATTCTAGAAGCTTCCTGATTGGACCATGGGATATCGTCAATTTGGTCGCCAAATGGGCGATAAAGTCGCCAATCTGGCAACCCTCCCATACACTATTTTATGGCAACCCTAGTGCTATGCCGGAAAGCTTACATACAGGCGCAACCGCCGAATTTTTCGCAACTCTGTCACTTGGCTCGGTGAGCTCAGTTTTTTTATTCTTATATTTTGGTAAATTGCGAATTTTTGCTTCAAAAGTGATTGAATTATGTTGTTCTTATACTCCTGTTAAGGATTTTATGTCTTTAGTAAATCTGTTCGCAATAGCTAAAGAATTAACAACTATTTAAAAATTAAGTGGCGCTAAACCTAATGAGACACCATTTACTTGCCTTTGAAACTCTTGGTAGATTAGTGAATTGAGTGAGTTGGCGAACCAACTTCAGTGTCTTTTCGCACAGTAAAAACTTTAAATTTTATGCACCGAATATTTTGACTTTTCGCTCTCTGGCCGAATTGCTTGTTTTGGTGTACAAACTCGAATTTTTATTGTAAAAATTGTTTATAACTTTTTAAGTGTATTTGGAGTTTTAGGTTTTACTGCATTTTACAATTTTTAATGAAGGTCGTATTTTTATGTCTTGCCGCGAAGTGAAAACTGAATTGATTAAATTAGAAATATATCTCTAATAAAATTCGAGGAACACAGTTTAAATGAAGTGCAGCAAAAAATGTATGTAATTTAATAGGAGTACAACGAAGTCATGTCGTGTTCATGTTAGATATTTCTTTTTCACATTTTAAGCTGATTAATTGAAATAAAAAAAAAACTTTTAACACATGATGTTTTCATGCAATTACACTATACAATTTTTCACTTTTCAAATATTCAGAAGATATACAACATTCTCGTGTTAGTCTAAACGTATGTACATACACCTAGCATACTATAAAATGTTTCGCTATTCTACCTATCTATCGATAAATCTTCTACTGATGAACCGTATTAAATTTTAAAAGAGTTCTTCTGGCCGATCTTTAAAATCTGAACCTATTCAGGTTTTTTTTTTATTATTATTATTATTATTATTATTATTATTATTATTATTATTAGCCCGAAAGGGACGTTAGTCCCGAATGGAATATTAATTTCAAAACGGCATTTTGCGTCGAAACACTTAGATGGGCTGTATCGTTTTTCAGATTGTTGCCACCAAATAGTATCGGCCTGTATTATACTTAATGAAATTAAATAATGAAGAATCTGCATGAATGTATGCATGTTTCTGGCATCGTGAAAAAACGACAACACCTTGAGCCATCAGATTTTGAATAACGTAGTCCTACACCCGAACAAAAGCATCGGGAAGCACGTATTCCATATTTGTTTTATTATCTATTTCATATTTTGTAAAATTTTAACCAATTTATGCTTTAACGAACTCAACGATTTCAAAGTAAGTACTGGCAGCACAGCAAGGACTAAAACATTTTTTATCTCCAGCACCTGAATCTATCTATCTGAAATTCTAGACAGGTTTTTTTTAAATATTTTGGGATTTTGCTGTTGAATCGAACTTTATGTGGCGTAAGCGCCAAGAACGGGATATTTAATTTGAAAAAAATCTGTTTTAGATTCAGAATAGTTTCAAAAATTCATAAAGATTCAGAATGTTGCTCAAAAGTGTTTATTAAGGTATTTTACTATCTCGCTGACCTCACAGTCTACAATTCTGCTGTTACATTCTCTCCTACTAACTTTCTTTTGCCTTTATAGCTTTATTATTAAGCATCATTTTCTTGGCACTTATGCTATGTACAATTCAACAGCAAAATTACAAAAATTTTAAAAGCAGCACAGCAGTTTACCTTTAAAATTCCCGAAGCAGCGCTAAGTGTAGGTATTCATTTCCCCCCACCCCAGTCTTTTTTCATTTTTTCTTGTCAATATTCAATTTTTTTACTAAGATGGCTTTACAAAAACTTTCTTTTTTGTCTTTTTATTATTAACGTTTTGTGTGTTTACTTTACTTATTAAATACCACGTTCTTGGCGCTTACGCCACATCAAATCCGATTCAATTGCAAAATCACAGAGTATTTTAAAATCAGTATTACTCAGTCTATCAGTCAGTCTGGAGCACTGGAGGTAAAGAAGTTTTTTTCCGTTCGGTGTTGCCAGTGCTCATTTTGAAAACTACTGAATTTGTTAGACAAACGTTTGTTGAAAGAAAATTCAAAAAATTCGAAATTTACCCGTGTTCGGGAAGACTACGTTATTGAAAATTTGATTGCTCTAAGTACCGTTTTTTTTTTCACAGTTAGAAAAATACATACATTCATGCAGATTCTTCATTATTTTATTTTTTTAAGATAATACAAGGCGGTAATATTTGGTGGCAACAATCTGAAAAATGGTATGCCGCTTTTAGTGATTCTACGCAAAATGCCGTTTCGAAACTAAAATCCCATATGGACTAACGTAACTTTGGGGCAAATGAGCTAAAGAACAGTAAACATGACTGATAAAAAAGCAAAAAAAAATCCATTTTGTAAAACCATCTTAGTATGAAAACTAAATGTTGATGTGGGGAATTGGGAAAAGACTGAAAAAAAAAGAAAAATCTATGCCAAAACTTAAAGCTAAATTCTAAACATATCCTGCTTTTCAAATTTTTTAAATTTTGCTGTTGAATTGTATATGGCGTTAATTGCGAAGATAATTATGGTTATTAACAAACTTAAAAGACAAAAGAATGGGTTAATAAGCATGTGTGTAATAGCAGATTAAGAGGCCAGCGAGAGCGTAAAAAACCTTAACAAACCCTATCAGGACTGAGTGTTCTATGCATACTTTTGGCGAACATTGTCGTACGGTGTCAAAGTCCTGATACTCGAACAGGGAGCTGAATGCAGCTATGTTCTATGTCAGTGGTAGAATAACTGCAAGTACGAAGGGTTTAAAATTACCCTTTTATTAAACCACTATTTACAGCCACTTCCCAACTCGGAAGGGATAACAGAAAATAATGACCGCACTTGGGTCTAAACTGAACAATCAAATAATTTAAAGTTGAGTAGAAAATTAAGTAGTCGTTGCTCTCAGAGCTTTAAACGCGAGGTTGGACTCTATTCTAAACTATCAATGGTACTTAGCAAGATTTGGCTAATACTAATTCACTTAGATTACTTCAATAAGTATTAGAGTAACAGCGGTAAGGCTTAGAACTTAAATACTAGCTAGTCAGGTGAACGTCGAACAGAGCCGAAGTAATCTGAGACTAGAAAGCTCTCACACTCTGAGAAGTTCCTCGCTAACCTTTCAATACAAAACTTGGCTCCACTTCAAATTAGCATAAAGCTGAATCGCGTGCTCATTCTAACGGGAAGTTGAAATAAGAGTTCACAGGAAAGAGAAATTAACATAAAACTTGTTAGTTTAACTAAAACCTTACAACCCTTTTGGACGACTTTTAAAATCTGTAAAATTTCTGACTATTTTTTAGCTCAGAAGGGTGTTAGCCCAGAAGAATTATTAATCTCGAAACGGCGCTTTGTTTCGAATCACTATAAACGACTGTATCACGTTTTAAATTGTTGCCTCCAAATATAATTGCCCTGCATTATATTTAAAGAACTTAAATAAGAAAACATCTGCATGAATGTGCATATTTTTCTCACATTGTGAAAACAACGATACCTAGAGCCATTAAATTTTGAATAACGTAGTCCTCCACCCGAAAATGGACATTTGGAAGCCCGAATCTTGCATTTCGAGTTTGTTTTCTTACCTGTTTCATATTCATTTATTTCGATTTCAAAGCGATTTTCGATTTCAAAGCGAACAGCGGTAACACATTATACGGAATAAATATTTCATCTCCAGAAGGCGAGAAAGTCTCGGAAATTCTGAAGGTATGCTGTTTTAAAATATTTTTAGCCCAGTGGGTCGTTAGCCCAAATGTTGTCGAAACATGTATGTACGTGTAAATAAAAAAACGCCCCTTTAGTATAATGTAAAATCTGAAAACTTTCAGACTTCTTTTAATAATTTTTTGGTTTATGATTTTATTTATTTTAATTTTTTTTTTCTTCTCCCTCGCCACCAAAGCTGACTTTTTGTGATACTGATCAAGTTCAATTTAAAGTATTTCTCCCTGAAAATAATCTTTCCAGACAAATAAATGAAACACTGAGGAGCAGATTTTTTTCAAACCTGCATGATTTTTGTCAAGAATTTAAAAAACGCATAAGGGTTATAGATGAATATTTCATAAAGGAGATTAGCACACAAAATAGTAATCATTCTTAATCCGTAAATGTATATGTTCACGTTGATCTTTTGCACCTTCTAGTTTTCTATAAAATAAAGCTGCTTTATTTTACAGGTTGGGTTTACAAAATGGGGTTTGGTTATTCAGTGTAGCAAAACATGCACACGAGGATGAAATAATAAATTGGGTTAAAATACTGAAAAATCAGCTGCTGGTACTAAACTTCTGAAAACGACGGTAAATAATTCTAACTCTAATACTAACGAAACTGAATCAAACTACCTGTGCTCAGAGGCCAAACCATTTGGCCATAGCTAAGCTTATATTAATGATAAGTCTCTTTTCATATAAAATAATAGCAACAAATTTCAACATATGCTACATAAATAATTTAATATAAAGAAGTAATATAATGAAAAACGAAATCTAGAATTAACTTCAGTTATATTGTTTCTTTACTTATCTTCATTTCTTTTGACAAACTGTTAAAACGTTTACAAAAATTGAAAACATATTTTGAACTTGATTTCTGATTCTAGATATATTTTATAAGCATACACCTGAAAATAGATTTATTCCTGCTATAAAATAATGATAAATCTTTTTGTATGTATGCATGTAATATTTCTTGCGTTGGAGAAAATCGGCGGTACATATGTAAGGTTTTACTTAAACTAACCATGTTTTATTTTAATTTAAATCTTTCTATCTCTTCTCTGTTTCAACTTCCCGTCAGAAGAAGCGCGCGTTTTTAGCTTATGCTAATTTGAAGTACAGCCAAGTACTATTTAAACCAGAGGTAGAAACCTCTTAGGGTGAGAGAGCTTTTAGTCTCGGATCACGGTCATTCTGTTCGACGTTTGCCTGACCAGCTAGCAGTTAAAATTATAAGCCATAGTGCTTACTACGTGATTACTTATTGAAATAAATCGAAGTGCGCTAGTATTAGTATTTCTTGCTACGCACCATTTAGTTAGAGGCCAAACTCCGCGATTTGCTCTGTGAGCAAAGTTTAATTAGATTTCTATTTTAGTTTTAGTATTAAATTTATTTGATTGTTAAGTTAGGCCCAAGTGTGGTCTTTTAATTTCTGTATCCCTCCCGAGTTGGGAAGTGTGTAAATAATAGTGATTTAATAAAAGAGGATTTTAAATCCCTTTCAAGTGCAGTTATTCTCCAGCACAGTATTTACACCAGAACAAAGCGCATTTTTCAGCTCCCTGTTCCAGTTCAGGACTTGAGGCTAAGGACCCTAGTACGTACTTCACCATGTTCGCTAAACACATGCACAGAACACTCAGTCCTGACACATATACCTACCAAATTTTGAACACGCATATTGTTTTCCCTAAGTTATATACACCTCAAATCCAGAATTTTGAATTTCAAATTTGTTTTTGATTTATTTCAGATTTTATACGAATTTAATGAATTTTTGAGTAACAAGCTCAGCAAAGCTACCAGTGGCAATACTGTTCGAAGAAAAAAACATTTTTGTCTCCGGCTCGCCAGACTGTTGCCGTTCGGCAAACTGAAAGATACTTATCTTCCACTTTCAATCAACAAACTTGGCTACTTAAAAGCAGTGTGTTGCCACAACCTAAAATAAATTACTTTTATCTTTCATTTCTGACTGTGCAGCTATTCAGTAAAGCATAAATTATTTAACTTTCTAATGAGATGCATTCCGCAAGAGAAGAAGAGGGGAAAAGTGTTAACGTGGTTTAAGAACAACAATTTCCGCAGTCTACGATGGAGGCTATAGCCGATGTACCACTAAAATTAATTGATTTTCCTAATTTAGAAATTTACAGCTATTGTGAAAAATTAGAAAGTACTATTGGAAGCTATTTCTCTTTTCTTGATGTTAATAAAAAAAGATCTACTCTTGTTCAAGTTAATAACATTTGTTTTAAAGTAATGCCAGATAGTAAAGTACTTCTAGCAAGCTGTATTGAGGCAGAAATGAAGAAAACAATTCATTATAAAACGTCTGTGGAAATTTCTGCAGAAAATGAGGTAAGATTCATAAATTTTCTTTAATGCTCAATACTTACCAATATTCATCTTTTACTTTATTAGGAATATTAAGTGTATATCAATAGTTGAAAAATATTTCCGAGACCTTGAATAATGTTTTCCAGACTGTACAATGTAAATATTTGTTAATAGTTCATGAATGCTTGTTCTAAATTATTGAAATAATTGAATTCATGCAAGATCGGCTTATTTGCAAAAACATTAACACCAAGCCAATTTTCTCTTATTTAATTACGGTTCCATAGAACATGCTATGCCACTAAAATTTTATTAATTTTATCACACTGTGTTTTAATAATGGGGCTATTATAATCAAGTTTTAATCAATACGCATAAATGTAGTACATTTTATCGCGTTTTACTATAAAATAAAGAAATATCTATGACCAAAAAATTATTAATTTCACAGCTAGAATTACAGCGAACTCAGTTGTGCAAATCCATACAATTTTCTTTTTGACATTTATACTCTAATATAAAAAATATATGTTAATCTGAAGTTTATGCTATCTGTAGATTAAGAGTCAGTTATGAACAATTAAATTTCAAGGGGTACAAAATTATGTATTAATTTTGATCTGTGTATAATATTAATATCACTACCGTCACATAATTTTAGGCGAACTGTATTTATAATATTCCAGACGTTTGAGTCTACCATTTTGAAAACCATCTTGTTGTGCTTGTCAGGCTGATAAAATTGTGACTTAAAATTATAATAGTAATTATATTTTTCTTTTCAGTGTAGAACAACAACATACATGAACATTATTTTATTACTTATTATTTCAAATGATTCATGAGATTTCAAAAAAGTACTGGAAATAATTTAAAAAATAAAGTTAATTAATACTATATGAAATCAAGTAGAAAGCTTTCAAATTTTACTGATAAAACTATAAATGTTCAGTGTGTGTTCTGGTTTTATGATGTACATAGAAATGAGTATCCCAATCCTCTCAACATGTATTGTAACTTTTTCTACGCTGTTTCTTTAGAAATGCTTGGCCGTCTAAAGTTGTTGCCTTTATATAGGCAAGTATTATTCTTAAACTGTCAATACTAACTCATATACTGGTGGCTTATTGGAGTATACTGTTGCCGAATATACGAATTTTCAACACATTTACCACAGCACAAGCTTGTTTGTTTACATTAGCAGTTCTTACATCACGTGACCTCTGACGTCACCGGAATGTATCTCATTTCATCTGTGTGTTACTGAGTAAAAGACCCAGCGATTTTTAAAGCAACAAATGTAGTTCTTAAGAATATTTTTCCTACTTTTTAATCTGATTAATTTAAATAAAAATGCATTTAAGTCATGAGATGTCTAATTAGAAAATATTAAATATTTTTTGAAATGAAATGAGACTCTCATTTTGTTGCAGCAATGCAGCTTGAAACAAATGATTTTTCTGTATTAAAAGCTCCTGACACAAGTCTAACTGCTTCTACTTGTAGAGTATCACATGACTTGCAGGCTCCAGGGAGAAAATGCGTTGCAACCATAGAGCTGTAATGAACAGGTATATAACAGGTCTATGGTTGCAACGAGCAGTGGAACAGAATCAGAACCGCTTCAAGCTGCTGCATCAACTTTTTTGTCCAAAGTTAAAGTTTCTTTGGATGAAATCTCTTCGATTCTATCTAAAATCTCAGTTGGAAACAAAGCTCAAAACACAATACTGATAACAAGTAGTCCATACAAGCACATCCTGGAAAAGGCTGACAAAAAAAGAAACCAAAAGAAAAAAAGAGCTCCCGCTGTGAAAAGGCGACTCCCAACTTCTGAACCTGAGAAGACAGTAAAAATTAAACATACATTGCCTTCAATAAATATGCCTATCAATTCCAACGAGGATTTATGGTTCTGTGCTTTCTGTAGTGATGCCTTCAAGGAATACTATGTCTATTATGTATAATATGTCTGTTGTGTAAAGTATGTCTGCTGTGTAAAGTGTGGGTTCATAAGAAGTGTGCTAGTGTCAGAAAGAGGTTCAAAATGTATTATTCAGAAATATTCAACTAAATTCATCAAGAACGAATAATCGATGAAGTAATTTGTGTAAGACTTATAGCTTACACAAACTACTGTATCGATTATGATAATGTTAATAGTAGGCTTAGTAATTATTTTATGTTATTTGAAAGTTTTCAAGTTATGGTTGTTGTTCTTTCTATACTATTCTAACTATAAATTATCCTCAAATTCTCATTTTCATTAAATTGTTTCTAATAAACGAAATTCAATATTATTTCGTAGATTCTCACATTAGGCTTACTTTATGATTATAAAGACAAATAAATTCCAACTCCTAATTTCTTGTGAATGATAGGAAGGTATCAATATGTTTCAATGTATTTTCAGTGATCTGAGTTAATTTCTAACCAGCATTTTGTATTTACGAATCATGCTCAAAATAGTTTTAAACATTTTATTGACTTGTATTAAGATGACAATGTATTAAAACTGCTGGCCCATTCAAAGACACTCCCCGGCTCCATGAAGGCGACCGGTTTCCTTCATTGGGCCAGTGGCATCTATTTCTATTTTTCTACTATTTACTGAACATTTCATAATTATAACATCTATCTCTAGATATGGAAAACAATATTTACATTAACAGGTACAAAACTGTAAAATTGCCAAATTTGACGATTTTAATGATCATTTTGTAAAATAGGGCCATCAATAACAATTTTCCCCTACACTGATTAATCTGTAATAATTGTTTTCATTTATTCCCTACATACAAATGATCTTCGACGCGAGTTGGAACAGACCGTATTTTTGTTTGATTTCTATTTCCGAATTTTTTTGCCTGAGTTCCTCTTTAAAGTCTCATCAGAACTTTGTATGTTTCCGACCACTACGTAAATATCAGAAACGTTGCTAATGAACTGGCATTGTCCATGTCGTTTTGATCGCTTTTTTTCTCCCTTTAATCTCTCTTCAATCCTGTACTCATTCTCTGCATTTTCGTGCGTGCGTGCGTGGTCCTCTTTTCATTTTCCTCTTCGTTATCACAACTTTCTTCCTCTCTCTCTTTTTTTTCTTTACAGGCAGGCTTTTTTCATATAGATGGACTGTGAATGATTTCTTTTAAAGTTTAGTCAAGCTCTAAGAAAAAAGTACGCAAATGTTATATTAAATACTGAGAAAAAAAGAGCTCATTTCTTTGAAATCGAGCCAAAAAAAATACTTTATAAAATATGTTATGTTAATTAACCAGTTTTTATGATTTAAGTTTTTATTATTCTATTAAAATACTATTCAGTTTTCCGTATTTCTTACCAAAATGCAAATTAGCTTCGTGTGTATCTAAGCTGAGGGTTTTGAATCTTTAGATTCCAGCTTCTGGCAACTGCATCTTGGCATTACTGTTCTCGGCGGCTGTGCTTAAATGTTGTATTCCGGCTTTGGCGTTTTCAGTAATAGAGATTTTAAATACTGGCTAGTAAGATGTCTGAACCAGCTTATTAGTTCATTTAATGTGTAGTCTTAGACTGCATTATCAACGTTTGAATTTAATTATCTGTTATGCTAAATTTAATACCCACAATTAGTGGAAGTTTCGTCTCTAGTACCAGTTGTGGCTGTTCTGTTACTTTAAGGTTAAATAAACAAAAGGTTATTTTAACCCTCTCTCGTATTTTGTGAGTTCTTAAAGATGTAGTGATCACTCGCTATTTGTCTAGTAGGTTTTGCTCCAACTTCCGTTTACTTACAATAGGAACACTACAGTTTTATTACTGATATGCATAGAAAAAAGTTATGAAATATTGTGTTTACTTGTGCATTTTCCCCATGAATTATTTCCCTGTTAATATTTTAGCGCAAGCTTTTCAATGTTTTAAAAAATATTCACGTATTTTTCCTCTTCGTCTAGACAAGTGGTCGGCAAACTCATTAGTCAACAGTTCAACAATGAAATCCCTTTTGAGAGCCATACTTTTCTAACTTAAATTATTTTAGGTAGGTATATTGTTATTCACTTAATAATTGGGGTACTCTTATCTTGGCTTTACTGCCAAGATACTGAAATTGAATTTACTGAGAACATCCTCAATCTGATCAACATACGTTCGCTGAGGTCGATCCTCTTCCAATTCTCCCATCCGCACTTGTCTTGTATACTGTTTTCGTGTAAATATTTCTGATTTAAATATTTATATTAAAGATCTTACTAACCCAATAGTGGATATCTGTAAGAGAAACAAGAAGATGAACAAATTTAAACAGAGCAACGCTCTGGGTAAACAGGTGCATTGGTCTAAGTGATAAGTATTTAAACCAAGCTTTAACTAATCATGGACACTTTCCCTTTTATTATAATAGGTTTTCGATTAAAAATTGTGCCTGTCCATGTGGCATGAGTAATGTCCGTATTGAGGACCTGTTGTTTAGATGCTCTTCTATGAAAAATATTGTCCTAAGATTTATTCCAGATATTGCTAAATTTAATACCCTAAAGGATCTAAGTAAAAATACAATGACTAAATTGGAATGCCAAATTTCATAAAATATGTATCTCTAAATGAAATGAATTTATATATTGATTGCGTTTAATATTTCCCTGTCCGTTTTAAGAAAAACTTGGTTGTTTATGATATTCTGTTATTTTATTTATTTGTATATGTAAGTAACCTATTTTTATGCATGTAAGTAACATGTGTTATATCTTACAAAGTATGTAATAATGTGCTTTTGTTGGGGTAGCAGGTAAATCTCACCAGCTTCTAGACTTTAAGTTCATATTTTAGTTGTTTATTCTATTTAAAGTTATTTCAGGTAGTATGGTGGTAGTTCTACTGCTTAATGGGCCTTTAATTAAATAGCTCCATTAAGCCCTGTTAAGCCTCTAATGGCGGTACAGGAAGTTCGACTAGTCATACTATTTTCGTATATCTTCTTTTCGTTCATTCACTATATATGTCCAAACCATCTTAACATACTCTTCTCAGTGAAATAATACATTCCGGTGACCTCATAGGTCACGTGACGTGTGCATAGCTAATGCAATCAAACAATGTTGTTCTGCTGTGTTAGATCTGTTGAAAATTCGATAATTTAGTTTATTTTTAATTATTTACGAAATTTGCATTTCCTCTTAGATCATTATTTCACCATTTAATTAACTTTGCATTCATTTGGTTAGTATAAGTTTGGTAGTTGTTATATTTTATTGTTATTTTCATGATACTCTTTTTTCGCTGCTTTACCATGTTTTGATTGTTAGTATTTAATCCTCGATCTGATAGTTAATTCCTTTATGAATTTTCTATTATAGTGTTATTATTTTTACTTTGATTTCTAAATTTTTGTTTACATTTCCAGTTTCTGAGTGTTGACAATGCCTACTGCTTGTTTTACGCACGGCTGTTTAAATAACAATATCAAGGACGAATGTAAAGAAATTAAGATTTCCTTTCATGTTCCCTAAGGATGAAAATTTGAGTAAAGAGCTGATTGTAAGAAAGAATAAAAAGGGAAAACTTTAAGCCAACCACCAGTACTCGAATTTGCCCAAAACAATTTGAAGAATTCACTCTTTTTGATTTTTGTGATTTATTTTTCGATGATTCATTTTTTTTAAATTTTGTAAATTACATAATTTGTCTACAGAATTTTTTACTTATAAAATTATATAGCTCAAAAAGATTTTTCAAGTGTGTTAATCTATCATACGAAACAGATCAATATAATTTTAATCCATTTACCTAATGAACATTATAAACTAGGGACTAACACAACCACGGATTTTCAAGAATTAAATATACATTTTAATTTAATATTTAAACTAACAAACTCAACAGTCTCCCATAAAAATTTAGAATTTAATAAATTCTTACAAAAGCCTACTTTTTTACTAAATATTGTTTCCGTATTGTTACTGCTTCTGATATTACATCTATTGGCATATCCAGATGAGACAACATTCATCTGGCTCAACTCTAATATCAACAATGGAAGGTATTTCAAAACTTAACTTTCCGATGTTTATGCGTCTGATTAAAAACCTCATTGTAACAGCTAAATTATTAAAAAACACATCGTGATGAAATTAATAAAAATTTAGTGGCATAACATGTTGTCACTGTAATCAATGTTCATAAGAGAAAATTGACTTGGTATTTATGTTTTTACAGATAAGCACAACTTTCACGAATTCAACTACTTCAGATATTTAGAACAACTGTTCATGAACTTATGAGTATACATTTATATTATTATGCTTACATTTCAAAGTTCGGAAAACGTTATTCAAGGTCACGGGAATATTTTTCAGCTGACTGATATGCACTTAATTTTCCCAATAAAGTAAAATATGAATATCGGTAAGCATCGTGCATAAGAAAAAATTATAAATCTTACCTCATTTTCTGCAGAAATTTGCAAAGATGTTTTATAATTATAAGGTTTATCCCAATTTTAATAACAGTTGTTTTAAGTTTATGCATCTTTCCTGTCCATTCTAGCTTCAGCTTACAATTTCCTACCAGAATGTATTTTCAGAAACGCGGTTAGTGCAAATGAATACGAGTAGTATTTAAGTCGATGTTTCATCGATTTAAGTCGATGTTCCACCGGAGAGAGCCCGAGTTCCTGACTCGCGCGCGCTTTCCTTTTGACTACGTCTCTCTAAGCTACTGCTACACTCAGCGGTACTTTAGGCCCTTGTTTGGCTTCGCCGACTTCATTAAGATTTAGGGGCCAACTGCTTAGAATGTGTTAAGCTTAGTTAAGTTTAGTTTCATATTCATTTAAGTTCAAGCCCAAGGGGAGGCGCTGATTGTGCCATATTTATTTTGAGAAATAAATGGTAGTTAACCCTTCTTGAGTCTTACGTCCCTGTTCACACACTCAAGCGATTATTCACTTATTAGTGTTTGGGGTTTTTAGATTGTTGAACTGTGAATTAAACAGGTAAAACCCCACATCATTAATTGTTTTCTTCAGTTCTGCATTAGCAGAGCTCGCTATAAATACATTGCTTTCCGGCATTACTTCATTGTTCGCATGTTTTTCCTGAAACAAGAGAAGACCTTTGTTATTGGCATCAAGGAAAGAGAAATCACTTCCAAGGAAACTAATTTGGGGGCACGGGAGGTCTAAATTCCCGAAGGTCACGAAGAACCTCGATCATAAAACGAGTGCATCTCATCGAGGTAGGGACACAATCGAACGCGGATAATCAGTGTGATTCTTGTCAGTGCAATTGTACTAAAATCAGTTCTTTTCATTGCTTGTGTAAAATTTGACGGTCTTTATATTGGATTTTCAAGATTTTGTTGCTTTCACTTGCGCGCGCTCACATGTGATATTTTGAGGAACAGCCACATTTGGCTCGCGAACCACGGTTCGCCGACTTCTGACCTAGACCGTCATTTCCTAAATTGTGGGTCGCGACTCCAAACGGATCACAAAGCGAAGTTTGGGGGGTCACAAAATTAAAATTCAGTTGATTTTAAGAAAATAATAATAATAAATTAATGAAAAATACCTTTATTATCTTTAATTTAATATGCTGCATTTTCTGTGCAGTGGAACTATAAAACTGCAACACTGGCTAAATTGAGCTGTGTTGACGTCTACTTGTTGAAAAACACTACCACGCATAATAAGAGAGGTATTGCACTGCCATTTCAGCATACAGTTGAGGGCGTACGAGTATTGAATGCACAAGTCCGATAAAAGGTTAATAAAATTCATCCTTATCAAAAGAAATATATCAAAACGCTGTAATTTTTCTCAGAGATATTCGTACAAGTGTTCACGACATCACACAATATAATCAGTAGTTATACTTCCAACTACTAAAAACGTTAAAATACAACGCAATAGAAAGAAAAAGCTAATCTGATCTTCCTCTGAACACGCAACAATAACAACAGCAGCTAACTAAACAACTGCCTTTCTGACCTTTTATAGCTTTCAATCGCTCGCGAGAAATTGCTAATAATTTCTTCTTCTCGAGATTTTTGGAAAGCAATAATAGAATGTAATTACGGTTACAGCTCACACAGTAGTCACTACTTCTTTTCAGTCGTGCATTGTTGATAAAAGAAACAAACTATTTATGAGTAAACAAATTATTTTTATACCTTGATTTTATATTTAATATATGTGGTCGCGAAAGAATCCCGATGATAAAAAAAGGCCATGAAGAAAAATAGTTTAAAAAGCGCTGCTCAAGACGTTCAGAAAGCAAGCTACTCTAAATCTTAAAATAAATTCACCCACGAAGTGTAAAGTTTATTCCTCAAATCTTAGCTTTCTAATTAACTCAATTATTTGAAATCGGTTGCCACTGAGCGAGGACTTTCTCTCATGATCATTGATAAAGATTTTTTAAAATTTTCGTCATGCAATCAAAGAAAACAGTCTGCTGTTAAAAGTAACAGTAATAACCTTATCGGTCATTCCATTCCATCCTTCGATCAGTTACAAAATTGCATGGACTATCCAGAATTTCAACTTTCAAATAATTTTCTCGCCTATAAATAAAATTCATTGTTAAAGATTCCCTCTCTGGCATTAATTCTTGGAGAAATTATAACAGATCTCGTCAGAGTGGTTTGGGATATATCGGTCAAAGAGGAAAAACTTTAATTTTTGCGTCAATGAACATGAATCAAATGACCAAAAAGGAGACGTAAACGAATTTTCGATAGTTAATCATAGTTGGAAACTTAATCACCAGCTTCGATTTTGCGCGAATTATTCATAAACCTTTTTAAGTTGGTGAGTTCTATTTCTTTGAAGATTTTCACGGTCACAAAATTTTACCTTCTCGGTTTAATGACATTAATTCCACTCCAGTCCTTCCCCACGTTTTTTAGAATTCTAATATCCTGTTTCTCATCTTTCTTTACTATTTTCCTAGACAGATAGCACTTACAGAAACACAGGGTTTTCGATATATTGCAACTTTAGTTTCTGTATTTCATTAAGCACAAGTTTTATGTAAATATTCTCATCAAGTTTCTTCGCATTTATCCAGCAGTATTATATTTAGCGACTTTTGTTTAATTAGCAACATATTTGTACGTGTACTATAGTTCTTTTCCACAGCTTTCTTGTAGATGTTTTTCATTTGCATACGCAAAGAGCTCCTTCTTTCATACACTGTTAGTATATCACAGGGAGAATGGCATAAAGCAGGAGTACTTGGGCTCTAGAACCAACCTTCGTCAAAACTGATTTGAATTTCGAATTGTAAAATGGTCCGAAATAAATTTGTAATGTAAGAGAACTTATCAACAAGTACAGAAAATTAAGGCATTGCTTTTCCAAATATGGCGCTGTCAGCCGCCTAAAACAGATATTTAAAAAATATATACATACAATGATTTTAATAAACCCAGCTAATCATTAAAAATGAATTAAATGAACCTGCGTTTATTGCTTTTAAATCGCTTGCTTTGTAAATTAACAGCAGAACAATTTTGAAAGATATTTTGCATTTCGCTGAACAACAAACACTGCCGCGTTGAAGATAAAGGTATTTTAATTCGGGCAGTCGAAATGCACACGTCTTTTAAATCACTGAATTTGTTCATAAAACTAGAAAAACGAATGTTTTAGTTTTGCCAAGTGGCAATACATTTCTTTTATATCGCAGCGTTTTTCTGACCAAATTTGAAATATAAATATATAACATTTCTCCGAGTGCAATAGAAAGCTTTTAAATCGCTGAGTTTTTAATCAAAAGTTCATTAAATTATCGCAGAATAAGAAATAAGTAAAAAATAAATTCGAAGTTAAAGATTCGGGCTTCGAGGTGCACATATCCGGGTGGAAACAATGTGTATTCAAAATCTGGTAGCTCTACGTGTCACCGTTTTGCCATAACGAGGGGAACATACACACATATATACAGATTCATCATTTTTTCATAATAGAGTTAAATTAAAATTACTTTGTATCTCAGCACTCAGATTTAAAATAATATACAGTACAGTAAAGCATCTAAATGTTTTTATATATTCAATTGAGTTAATCCAAGGTATTTAATCTGTTTTTTGTTCGCAAAGAAAAATCCTTCTACAATTCAAAGCCATTGACGACGAAATGCGCTGCAGCAAGTTATTGCTGAAGAAGATATCTACAAGTTCTGAGCACCAGAAGTGCCTCATTATAACAGAAACGTACAAAGGAACTCTCCGCCCCAACTTTTTATTGCTCCCATGGCGTTAACTTAGACATAACATTTTGAATTCCTCTTCACTCTTTAAGAGCAGCGCATTAAGTTCCCGTTCGATGTCCTATGATCCTCTGATATAAAAGTCCTATGATCCTATGATATAAAAGTGACGTTCCATGCATCTAAGTAGGATGAATTTCTCTAAGTACAGCAAACTCCCAGTTATTTATGCTAATATCGGGGACGGCGTCCACGGTTAACCTAAATATAATCACGATTAAGCGAACAGCAGTTAAAAAATATACAGAAAAGTTAGAATAATTAGAATAACCTACAGTGGCTCACATTTGTTTTCGGAATCTTATATTTTTAGTCCAAAGAGCACTTCGCACAGAAGGACTAATTAATTTCGTTTCGGCATTTTCTGTTGATTCACTAGAAGCGTTGTTTCACTTTTCAAATTGTTGCCACCAAATATTACGCCCCGTATTATACCTAAAGAAATTACATAATGCAGAATCTGCATAAATGTATATATGTTTCTCGCATTGTGATAAAGCAACGGTACCTAGAGCCATCGTACTTTGAATGACGTAATCCTGCTGCGAATATGGGCATCTGGAAGTCCAAATTTGGAATGTGGAATTTGTTTTATTATCGATTTCATATTTTGTAAAACTTTAACGAATTTTTGATGAACAAACTCAAACGATTTAAAAGCCAGCAATGGTAACGTTGTACAGAAAAAACATTTTTTATCTGCATCGTGAGAGACTGTGTGTCGGAAATTCTAAAGATAGGCTCAATTTAAAATTATTTTGCGATATTGCTCTTGAACGGAATTTTATGGTTTAAGTGCGAAGAACATATGTAATAAATAAAGGTACCACACAAAATGTTAAAAAACGCCCCTTTGGACGTAATTGAAAATCGGAAACCTTTCCGTTTTTCTTTCCTTTTTTATTATTATTATTAATAATAATTTCCATAGGTTAGTTATTCAGTACTGAAACACAGACTTCAATTTTTTTACTATATTTTTTTATCTATTTTAAGCCTTGCTTGTTGTAAAATAAATATCATGAAAATATTCCTAGCAATAAAATAATTTGTTGAAAACGTGTTAATCTGTAACTCGCATAATAGTTCGGACACTCCAAATTTTTGTTCAGATATTTTGCTAGGCAAAGTTCCTTGAATTATTTTTTGTTTAAAATGAAAATACGTTGAAAGGATTATCGTTTGCATTTGGAAATTATTACTTTATAGGTTATTTCTCCCGCCTTCTTTGCGTGCCTTCGTAGTGTAGTGGTCCGTACACTCGGCGCCTATTCGAGAGGTCCGTGGTTCGATTCCCTGCCAGGGCATTGCTCATTTTTTCACGTTTCAGATATCAAAAATACGTAATGTCTCTGCAATTTCTTTAGTAAAATGTATTAACATTTCTGTATCTGAAGTGAAAATAAGAAGAAGTTACAAATTAAAGATCAATTCTGTCAGAAATTTACTAATTCATCTTTTGAAAAGTGTTCGAAATATCCAGAAAAATCTTTAATATTGTACCATTGACTGTTGGATTTCAGAGTATTTAGGTTATTGTAACATCTACAGCTATGTCTGTGAGTTCTAACAGTGAAGTGTTACTAAATTCTTTACGCTAGTTATCCTGATGGAAGTTATATTTCTAGGTTCATGCGGACAAAAACTCAAAATTAACTTAAACTTCAGTGAGTCTGCACTTCAAAAGTTTCAGCGAAAGATTTATTCTATAATACGAAGTGTATATCAGCTGTTCAACAAATTACGAAGTATATTATTGAAAACGAAGTCACGATCATTATAAATAATTCAGCGTATTACATGAGTGAATTAGCAAGTATTTAGTCGCTAGTAAAAATTGTAGCATGTTCTGTCTACATTTGTAAAGAGCAGCAGAGTAAGAGAAAATTATATCAAGTCTTTCTTCCATCTCTATACGTTTTCCTTGCTTACTCTGTCATTTTTATTACTTTATATGTTTAACAAAGGACTAGTGGGTTCTGTTGAAGATGGTACTCAAATTTCCAGTCCAGAGCGGTTAATCAATGTTTATGCTCTCAGCTTTATGGCTGCACATACTGAGCAGATATCTGATCAATTGCCTGTGCAATATTGGCACAGGATTTAAAATTATCTCCCCACAATGTTCGTCACTGAACGGAGCGGAAATTCAAAATACAGATAGAATGAGACTGTACTTGAGAACTGACATACAAAATACAGGTCTGCTTGACTAACTTTAAATTCATGATAAAAGTTCTAATTCTTATTTTAACGTGTTAAGCTTTCAACTGTAGCTTACCGTATTGAATAGGACTTCTCCGGAATCCGCTACACGGGCGAGAATCAAACAGCAATATTCGCCAGCTGTTAATTTCTCGCCAATCCATCATCTAGCTGACTCCATTAGTTTCCATGAATGAAAGAAAAGAATAAGAAAGCATGATAATTTTTCGAAAGTTCTACTAAAAGCAGTTCAAACGTAGGAATGGAAAATACTGAACATTTTTATGCGCAAAAAATTATTTGAATCCATGTCAAAGCGCATGGGTAATATCATTTTAGCTAAAGATTATCTAACGAAATAATAAATGTCCGTTATTTTCATGTCTTTTTAAACATAAAGTATATTTGCTTAAAGTTCCGAACTACTAATGCAAGCTCATTTTCAAAACGTTTTGAAAAGAATTATTTTATTTTCCGAAGACGTTTTGAATAATTTTGAAGCAAACAAAACACGCAGGTTTTAAACTAGACGATCAAACGTATATGTGGAAAAATAAAAGCATTTTGTGAATATTTAATAATTAATGCAAATAAAACTACGCTCCTGCTAAAAGCAAAAAACAGGGAATAAAACAAAACTTTTTAATTTAGAAAATTGATGTAAATGTTTGATGTGGTATTAGTAGACAGCATAACAAATAATAAATACATGCAAAAACACATGTATTACGACAATCACATCGAGAAAGATCAAATAGGTCGGAAGAATATGCAATGGAAGCATCGCACTAATAGCGAATATGATACCCTATAGCTGAAACGGGTGATTGAAAACAGCGAGGCAAGCTGGCAATAGTTTCATTGATCGTTTGTTGTAGCAGTAGTGCATATTCCTGTATTAATGCACGTAGTAGCTCATGAAGGCTGCCTGGCGGCACACTGTGACCCAAAATTTGATGCTTCGTCCCAACATGCCCCACACATGTCCTGTGGGATTCTGGTCCGGTTATATAGCAAGCCACGGCAGATGTGGAGTGGTTTCGCTTTCCAGATAACTCCACACCAGTCCAGCTCTGTGTGGATAGGTGTTATCGTCCAAATATTGTGTTGGTACCCATTGCAGAAATAAAAGGACGTACAAGAGGGTGTAGAATTTCGTCGCGATATCGGACGACTGTGGCGGAACCACCAGAAATCACATAAAGGTCGGTGAGACCGTTCGTTGCTATTCCAGCCCATACAAGTATACCTCCTCTGTAATGGTCTCTTTCGGCGATGCTTGATGCCCGATAGCGTATGCTTGGCTCTGGAGAATATCATTGCTCTCAGGAATTCCTACTGGATGTTAATTTGGGACTCATACGTAAAGATTACACAGTCCCACTGCTCTGGTGTTCAACTGCGGTGTGCGCGGATCTAATTCAACCGCGTTCTGACATGCGATGGAACAAAGGAACACAAACCACAGGGCGTCGAGAGTACAGTCGAACTTCATGCAGTCGGCACGATACAGTTTGGCGGGATATGGACCGTCCTGCAGCAGCAAAGAGATGTACGCCAGCTGTCGTGCTGTTAGTGATCTACGACATCTTCCACAACGCAACAGGAAGCGATCTTCTGCCGTTGTGGTAATCCTTTGGTGTTCAGATCCATGTCTTCTACAGGGGTTGTGATAATTTTGGTTACGATTCCGCAAAGTGTTGATAACATTACGATGCACATTCAGGTTTCTCATAACAGCACATTGTCTTGCACTAGCTTGCAACATCCCGGCAGCCCTCCAGCGCATTTCGTCGAGAAAGTGGCGTCTTTGGCTCATGCTTTCCGCTTTTTCTATCTCGGATTACAAGGAACTATCGCTGCTTGCAAACTGACGCAAAGGTCCAGCATGCCCCTTTTTAATGCCTTGTGGTGTGACTGCGGGATTGTGTTTTGTGCTAATTTGGGTTGCCTATTTGCATTCGGTGATGCAACCCCTACCTCATATGTAAACTGTATGTTTTAATTCCCCTTTTTACATTCATAGCTTTTCTTTTAAGTGCTTATTTTTTTAGCACGAGCGTAAGAAACACAAGTGTCCAAAAACAAATTTGAGCCACTGTATATCATAGTTGACAGAAATACTATTGACAATTTATTTACCTTTATTTTCAAGCAGTTTAATTTTTTAATTTGCACAACGAGTTTGTAGCAATCACGTGGTGGTATGCTCACTTGATGTTACTTGGTATGTACTTACTTGCTCGTGTCGCCATCTGTTAGCACCAATGAGAAGTGAAACAAGACAAGAATTCCGCATGCCCTTTAAGATGATAATGTCCTTGGGATTCAATATCGGGTCTGTTAAGAGGCAGTCGAACATCATACTGCTGTTGCAAAAGAGCTCCCGTGCGACAAATGCTGATATTCGAACTACTTTGTAATATGAGCATTTGGTTAGCTCTTGAGATCGCTACACACTAGCCTTCCAAGCATTTCTTATGTGCTATCAGGAGATACGCTTGGTCGTTGTGAACTGAGCCTGCGTTATAGGTGGGGTTGTGAGACCAATGCGTTGATTAAATGGATCATTGTGTTGATGGGCTATGGTTGCGGTGTGTAGGCGTGCTTAGTTGGATCCGTTGTTGCATGATAGAGAATGTTTGAGAGAACCTCGGCGTGTGTAACGTAGTTTATCATTTCTTCTCACTGGGAAAAACTGTGTAGTTCTGTGGGCCGCCATTCTAGTGATCACTTGGTGGTATGCTCTCTTAGTGCTGTTGTTATGTAGTTGTTTTCTCATGTCGCCACCTACTAGCACGAATGATAAGCGCAGCAGCTCAAGAATTTTGCATGACCTTAAAGATGAAAATGGCTTTGGGATTCGATCTTGAGTCTGTTATGTGGCAGCCGAATAGCATACCGCTGTTGCAAAAGAGCTCCCCTGCGACAGATTCTGTTATTTGAACTGCTTTGTAATGCGAGTATTTGATTAGCTCTCGAGATCTCTCTAAGTCCATATGGTTATTCAAATTAAATCATGATTCAAAACTAGAATACTTATCAATCCAGAAATAAAATTTTTTTAAAAAATCTGAAAGGGTTCAGGTATTAAAGGTCGCCTAAATGGACATTTTGAAAATTAATGTGGTTTATCAGTAGAAATTATCGATAATCATGGCCCTTAATCAAAGCGAAACTTATTATAGGATATTAGATGAATATGCATTTAGACTAACTTGGAAACGCTTTATATTCTCTGGACATTAAAAAAGGGAAAAAATATTAATGTGATTCTATAAAAATATTGAATTTTTTATTGTATAGATCATAAATTAAATACATATTTATTTCAGTTAATGTATGCTGTTAAATAATGAATAATCTCTTTGTATGTGTTAGAAATGCTATTTCTAAGCCTTTACTAAGTGCAGGAATCTGGCAAAAGAAACCATATTTACGAATTCGTAATTCTATTTTTGCTTTGTATGTACACATGCCTCTAGCATTTTTAGGCTTTTCTTACGTTAAACCTTTTTATTAGTTGTAAATAAATAATTACCTTTTTAGACGGATTCCTAGGAATTCGAAATCCGGACCTCCCGTACACGCATCGAATGTGTTTCCAGTTACACCTTGATGGCATGCGGAAAGGAGGAAGAAATTGCTGAAATAAATTGCTTAAAGAAATAAATATCTTATGAGTTTACCGAAAAGAGTTTGTTGATTAAAAGACTGGAAGAAAAAATATCTTACATTTTGCTGAATGGTAACAGTCCGTCGCCTCGAACAATGCTGCCACTGCTCGCTTTTAAATCACTGAATTTCTTAATAAAAAGTTATTGAAATTATATTAATCGAATTCATTATGTGCAAACAAAAAATGAAATAAATAAAAAATAAATTTGAAATTCAAAATTCTGGCTTCGAGGTTCATATGTCCGGTGGAGGATTATGTGTGTTTAAAATATATTGGTTCGAGGGTTGACCGTTTTTAACAAACGTGTGTGTGTGTGTGTGTGTGTGTGTGTGTGTGTGTGTGTGTGTGTGCGTGTGCGTGTGCGCGTGCGTGTGCGCGCGTGCGTGTGCGTGCGTGCGTGTGCGTGGGTGCGTGCGTGTGTGTGTATGCGCGTGTGCATATTTGTGTGTGTGTTCTTTATTATTTAATAATAGGGAAGATAAGGAGGAACGTGTGCTTTATTGAAATCAAATTAAAGAGCTTTAACTGTTCCATCGTAATAATACTCATACTTGAGTCTCACATGCTTTAGTTAAATCACATCACTTTAGTTAAATATACTTCATTTAGCCGAATTACTAATCTGATCTCTTACAAATAATAACGTATCACACACATTAACTATAATACACAACATAAATGTCTTTCATTCTAACTAAATACATAATATCACAATTACAGGTGCTAGTAACATTAATGTTTTCCCTAGAGATTAACTTTCTATGATTAAATAAACATACGTTTGTGGCAAGAATTCTTATTTCTTATGTCACGAAGCAACAGCAGTCTCTGTAAATGAAACTGTTTCTGAATTTCTCTACCGTTTATGTTTCCTCACTTGTTTCTTCCTTTTGTAACACAATGAATAACGAAGGAGAAGAAATACCACCTGAATTTTTTAGATCGGTAAATACTTCATTTACGTGACTGTACTCTTTGAGAAAGAGAGAAGCACGGAAATTCGCTTGTCTTATACTTTGGAACATTTATATCTGAGTTGAGTTGATAGGAAGACAGAAAGGAAAGAAAATTCAAGCTAAGTATTATAATTTACTTGAAATTAGTTTAATCTTTCCTGATAAAATGGATTTTATTTCATCAAAGATAGCTTAGCGTTTTACATAATTTTTTTTTATATTCGAAATACTTTACCATCTTTAGAAAAATGAACTCTTAAATATAGAACAGAACTTGTTGTTAGTTTGTAGCATCTTTCCATGTTCACTTCAGCTATTGAACTGTTAACATATTTTAATTGTTAACAATTTTCAAATGCAGGCGATAATTCTTTGATGTATTTTTATTTAAAACAAAAAATTATAACAAGAAACATTGTCTACCAAAGCATTTCAATGAAAATTTGGAGTATCCGAATTATTGCGTGAGTTATTGATTAGTACACTATTGCGACTGTGTCGATTTGCAAAAAAAATTAATCGCAAAATCATCGCCAGTTTGGCGCTTTGACGAGATAGCCCATTTACATTTATATTAAAAAAAAATAAAAAATAATAAAAATCTGAAAGATTGCAGATTTTAAATTACGTCCAAAGACGCGTTTTTTTAACGTTTCGTGTGCTACCTTTTTTTATTAAATATCATGTACTACGTACTCAAACCATAAAATTCAGTTCAAAATCAATATCGCAAAATCATTTTAAAATGAACATATCTTTAGAATTTCCGTAAGTCTCGTGCGCTGGAGATAAAAATGTTTTTTTTTCCGTACAGTGTTGCCATTGCTCGCTTTGAAATCATTTAGTTTGTTAATCAGAAATTCGTTGAAATGTTACAAAACATAAAATCGATAATAAAGCAAATTTCAAATTCAAAATTAGGGCTTCCAGATGCCCATATTCGCAGTAGGATTACGTCATTCAAAATTCGATGGCTCTAGGTTTTATCACAATGCGAGAAACATGCATACATTTATGCAGATTTTTCATTTTTTAAACTGTAATGCAGAGCGATAACATTTAGTGGCAACAATTTGAAAAGTGAATCGGGCATTCAGAGTGAATCAACGCAAAATCGCAAAACGAAAGTAATAGTCCTTCGGGACTAAATCCCTTTGGACTAATAAACCGGCCATATTTTTTCTTATTTTTTCAGTTGAGCTAATCTTATTTTTTCAGTTCAGCTTCGCATTCTTGAGACATTTCGTGTTGCATTAAACAAAAGATACTACAATTTACATATAATTTCATTAAATTATTTACAAAATTCGCAGCAGTGTATCGCAATTCCACTTTTTATTTTTATTTTATTATATTTTTTTATATTTTTACATTTATTTTATGCCATTCTAGTCGGCTTTAATAAACCGGGCTTATTTTAATGCTTAGTTTATAAATCCATTTTCACAAGCTGTATTTCCTTTGAATCATTCGGGTATTTTTCCAAAAACATTTTGCTCTAAGTTGACTCAAACAGCTTTTCGTGTTTGCTCATTTTAAGCGAATCCTTTAAACCTCTAGGAAAAGTTTGCCCAGGCCAATGGATTTGATCGAGACAACAGAATTGAATTTTGTAATTTTCGAACCAGAAAGGATGGTAAACACTTACATGAAAGGATAAATGTAGCATAATGTGTACACTACAAAATACTGTTAAAAGACTGAACTAGACTTCGGTTGCTATTTAAGTCAGTTTTCCTTCCTTTGCAGTTGGAATCGCAGGGCAGATATTTAATCATTCAGATTAAATTGTGCAAAACGGCTGAATTTGAAATAAGTTTATTTCGGAAAAAGTATTCCGTATTGTTACGAATTTCACATTTATTTGGCTATTTATTTAGAATTGCAATTAAGATTGCTTTATATTTCCCGTGCAACGCAGACGATTTTTTAAGAGAAAGCTACGTCAAAAAAAATAAAAATAAATAAAAGAGCGCGTGCATTTATTGTTTAATAAATAAATATCTCGTAATTACTGTTGCCATCCAAAAAAATCTAGAAAAATCGAGATTGTTCTATTGATAATTAAAAAGCTTATAAAAGCCGAACTCAAACACCTCATCTCAGTTGTTGTAGTTGAAGCTGTTTAAAGCGAACTGCTGTCTGTTTACATAATTCTCTTATTGATTGTAGCGATTTCGCTGTGGGATAGAATTATTTTATCTGTTTTGAATTGAATTTTGCTAAACGTTTGAGATATTGTGATATTGTGTGAATACCTCTGAAGAAATATTTCAGCATTTTGATTTATTTCTTGTGGAAAGAATAAATTTTTGTTAACTTCTTAACGACTTGTATGTTCAATCTATAACCAACCCGTACGCACGTAACAATTTTTGGTGTCAGAAATGGGATTGAATGCCTTTGAATCATGGCAATTAAGGCAGTTTATGGAAGAACAATTAAGGCAGTTTATGGCAGCCTTTGCTGCATTTAAAGAAGAAATTTAAAGAAGCTGTCCAAGAATCCGTTAAAGAAAAGATGGAAACTGGTCAATAATCCGTTAAGGAAGAAATAAAGACTGTTCAAGAAAAGATGGAAGCTGGTCAAGAATCCGTTAAGGAAGAAATGAAGGCTGTTCAAGAAAAGATTGAAGCAGGTCAAGAAGAAATGAAAAGATAAATTACCACTGCAATAGAAAATAAATTCGAGGCTATGGAAGGCAGAATTGACGCTGTTGAAAATAAAGTTGAACACATTGAAGAAAGAGTTTCTTCTGTAAAAGAACAAATAGAAGGAAGAGTTTCAATTGTGGAGCAACGAATCGAAGGAAAAGTCTATGTCCACGAGTCCACGAGCCAGTGGATCAGTTGATGGCTCGTTTAGATGATTTATCCAGAAAACTGAATGCCTTGCAACGGTATATTAGTAATAAGAAACCGACCGTAAAGTGCTGGAACTGCAGTGCTATAGGACACATGCGAAGGAACTGCCGAACATCCCACAGCACGGAAAATAAGATGAACGATGTAAACACACAATTAAACGCCATGAGATGGAAAAGGAGTGACAAGAAACAAAAGTGCTAGAACTGCGGAGCTGAAGGCCACGTACGAAGGAACTGCAGAGCACGGAAAATAAGATAATTTTCGAGCAACGACGGAGGAAGCAAATCAATGATCATATCGAGAAGCAGAGGTTGTCAGATAGTAAAAAACCTTCTTTCAAAGCGCTCAAGATTTCTGCAATGGGTAGCAGCAGTAATGACTATCCATCAATGGGCATATCGACGGAGTTCCTTGCAGTATGATCATTGATACAGGAGCTAATGTTACCATCATTCGAAGAGATTTAGCTCAAAAATTTGAGGATAAACTGATTTGGACGCTATCCTGTATTACCCTCGAGACTGCGTCCGGTGAGAAATTCGACATAGAAGGAAACGTGAACATCACCTTTGGAAGTGCCACCTACTATCACACAGCATATGTAGCGGATATTACAAATCCCTGCACACTAGGATTGAACTTTTTAAGGAAATATAATTTTTCCTTGGACTTCAAAAACAACAAACTGCATTTAGCCACTGAGGACATGACTATCGATCATCAAAATGGATCCTCAGCTGGAAACGCCGACATCTCGTCTGAAAGACCCTGCTCAGAAAGTTGCCGAAATCATACTAGGGTCGAAGAGAAACCCTAGACTACCAGCAATTCTCCAGCCCAGATTATCATCGGTCGTGATCTTCGTCTGCCTTTTGAGCCTTAGTATCGATCATCGCCGACACAGATACTACTCTTTCTTAACTGTCAATTCTGCTCCGCATTTCTAAAATTAATGGTTTTCTATTATAGATTCCCTCGTAATTTTTAAGCAATACGAAATGAAAGGATAATGTAGTAATTCCCGGTATTTTGTGTACATGATACAGTAATTCTCTTTTAAATAACCCATGAACTTCAATTTGGGTGTAAATACTCTATATTTTACCTCTTGCCAACCTGTATATATAGGCAAGAGAGGTAATGTTTCCGGTCGAAAAATTTGATAACTAGTTAAGCACGAATTAAGGTCCTCAGGTCTGTCTGTGTGTATGTATATGACGATGCTTTCGTCCGCGATAACTCCTATTTGAAACTTCTAAAAATTTCCATTTTCCGTTTTTAAGCCGGCGCATTCATCTAAAGAATTGATTAGATATGGAGTCAAATCTGAGGTAAACCGGAAGGGATACTTTACACGAAGGCCACAACATTTTAATGGACAATCGAAAATGTGACTTCATTTAAAATTCGAAACAGTTTTTAATGAAACCCTATATTAAAATATAATCCAAAACTTTTCAGTTTTTGTATTTAAGACTTTTATATCGATGAGAGCAATATATTAGATTTCGGCTAAAAGGGAATGAACTTTAAGTGACACTTTGCTTGAAGCTCTGAACAGATTTTAGTAAAAATATATGTCAGGAGATATCCAAAACTTCTGGGTGTAGTGGTCAGCACACTCGGCGCGTGTTCGAGAGGTCCGTGGTGTGAGTTCCGGCAAGGGCATTGCTCATTTTTACATCTCCTGCTTTCAAAAAGATCCTAATGTCTCTACAGTGGCATCCGAACTAAAAAAAAAGTGGTGGATGATGATTCTCCACCACTAGGATTTGGCGATTGGGTCCCCTAATTCCCAGTCTCCCCTTGAAACGGCAAGAATATATTTTTCTCCCGCCTCCCTAGCATGCCTTCGTAGTGTAGCGGTCAGCATACTCGGCGCACATTCGAGAGGTCCGTGGTTCAAATCTCGGCAAGGGCATTGCTCATTTTTCATCTCTTGTTTCGAAATACCCTAATGTCTCTACAGCGTCATTAGAATTTTTGAAGCAGGAGACATGAAAATGAGCAATGCTGTCGCCGGAACTCGAGCCTGGTTCTCTCGAATACGCAAAAAATGTGCTACTGTTACACCACGAAGGCATGCAGAAATGACGAAGAAAATACCTTATACTGTTTAAAGGGCAAGTGGGGATTAGGAGACCCAGTAACAAAATCCTGGTGGTGGAGAATCATCATCCACCGCCTTTTAGTTCGGGCGCCACTGTAGAGTAATCAGGTTATTTTCAAGTAGGAGACATAGAAAATAATCAATCCCCTCGCCGGGACTCGAACTTCGACCTCTCGAATATACGCCGAATGTGCTACCGTTACACCACGAAGGCGTGTAAAAAAGAGGGAGAAAATACCTTATAACTCTTCAGATAAAACGAAGCTGCCACCAAATATCGCTACGTGTTACTTTTAAATAAATAATAAAGCAAATACACTGAATTAGGGATAGACATAGCTATGGACATTTTGTAGCGTTGCAACACATTTATGCTCACATGAGGACGTTGTGATAACTGCTCATATAGCTAGTATTGTGGTTGTTGTTAATCAGTTGTTTCAATTGCCAGTATGGGTAAAATTTCTGATTTATACACCTTCGGTAGCGGAAAAATAGTAGGCGCTCGACACATGGGCCATCCAGCTTCGAAATCGTCAAAGAGGGTCAAGAGAGGTCGTCAAAGAGGGATTTTCAAGGTCGACAGTGTCAAGAGTATACTGAGAAAACACAGATGGTGGGGAAAATCTAGCGGGGCAAATTTCAAAGGACAATTAGCCTTGAACGAACATGGTGTGAGACGGCTCAGCCATATTGCACATAACCAGCGAAACCGAACATTAGCTCAAATTACTACTCAGCTGAATCAGGGCGCCAGTATAGTCTATAAACGGATCGTGCAACGCTCGCTTCACCACATGGGCTTCGGGAGCCGTAGATCCACGAGCGTACCTTTGCTCAATACATGCCATCGAGCTACACATCTTGCCTGGGCATGAGAATACAGAGAATGGACTGTAGAGGACTGGAAATGAGTAGCATGGATTGAAGAGTATTGATTCCGACTTAAAACAGGCGTCCGACTAACGGAAAAAAACGGCAGCCTCGAATATGGCGTCAGGTTCATGAAGCGATCGATCCTGCATGTCAGGCTGGAACTGTACAAGGCCACGGCGGTATGTAACTGTACATGGCCATAGAACTGTTCAAGGTCTTGGTCTGAGGTGTTTTCTTTTGGCAGTGTTTGGTGCTTGTACCAACCTCCTTCAATGTGATTTGGTACGTAGAGTTGCTGGGCGATAATCTCATCTATTTATGTTGTCCTGTTATTCATATAGAAATGAAATATTCCAGCAAGCTAACTGCACCTCTCATAGATCCCTGTTGACTACTGCCCGTTTGGATGAGCATTCCTCTGATATCGGTGTCCTAAATTGACCACCTAAATTCCCTGACTTAAATCCTACTAAACACTTCTCGGATGATTTGGAGAAAGGTGTGAAACCATATCAGACAACACTAGCGACCCTTCCTGAATTATGGACAGCTCTATCCAATGTTTGGCAAGCCATTCGCATATAATGCTTCCGCAAACTGTCTCGTCGTGTGACAGCCGTTATCGAGGCCAGAGGAGGCTTAACTCGTCATTGCCTTCCTCTCGCTAACTCTGTGAAACTTCAGTGTATAAATAGTATAATGAATATTAAAAAATGTATGGCAACACTTAACACTCTATTGGGAATTCAAAAGATACGCTGCTTTTAAAGACTTCTGAGGTATTGTCGCTTAAGTTTTCTGTGGCGTAAGTGCGAAGAAAGTGATGTTTAATAAATAAAGCTTAAACGACAAGTAAGAAAGTTGGTCATCTTGTTAAGAAAACTGAACATTGATATCGTGGACTGAAATAAAGTCTCAACAAAGAAATTTATGGGAAATGTTAACACTCTATGGGGATTCTAAAGATATCGTTTTTTTTTTAGAAATTTTGTAATTGTTAAGTTATTTATTTACGATTAAGAAATACTCTATGACCAGAAAATATACGACGATCGAAAAGATATTTTCAAATCAAGGAATGGGAACGGATGTGTACATGAACACATGTAGTTATGATTGCCCATTGACTGAGAGAATAGAAAAATTGAAAACGAATAGTGTTTATAATTAACTTTGAGCCATAAAGTTTGTAAACGTATTATATTTTATTTACAATTAATTTACACAGCAACGAGCTTTAGGTAAAGTATCAGTTGATACGCTACTTAAAGGTCGCTGTTACTAAAAACATGGAACTGGCATGATATATTGTCCCCATCAGACTTTTTATAATTGCTTTTCTGCGTATCAGTTTTTCTTCTTCCCTGCTCGTTTTAATTTGCTGAATTTTTCTTTTTTTAATTTTGTAAAGTATTTTATTAAATAAAAGTCTATGATTTAATGATTAATGTTCAAATCAAAACACAAAAAAAAATAATAAATATACAAAAAAAACTGAAAAGGTTCAGATTTTAACTATCACTTAGAAGAACTCTGATTCTGGGTTTAATCGGTTTATCAGTAGATGATTATCGATCGAAGTGGCCTGGGTGGAACAGCGAAACATTTTATAGGATATTAGATGAATAATCATTTAGACTAACATGGAGATGTTAAAGATCTTCTATATATATATATACACTCATGTCCATGAATTAAGGATAATGCAAAATCAGGCAAAGGAAGAGTTAGAAGCAAAACAAATTTGACTTATTTGTAAAGCTTATTTATTAAACAAAAGGTAAAGAGCAAAAAAAAGATGCTATATGTTTGTTATTATTAAAAAAAATTAGCGATTTTTTCTCCCTGGAGCAAATTACAAAAAAAAAACCTATTTACAAAAAACCAATATTACATGGTTGGTATGATTGTTAATATATTGTAAGTCTCCCAGACGATGCAATACAGTCCGTACAACGCCTAGGCATGCTGAGTATCAAATTATCGATCTGATCTTGGTGGATATTACACCACTCAAAACGCAATGCTCTCCGAAGTTCCAGTAGACATGTAGGAGGAGGTTGACGGGCTGCAACTCGTCGGCCAAGCATGTCCCACATGTGCTCTACTGGATTCAAGTCCGGTGAGAATGCTGGCCAGTCCATACGAGTGATATCCTCCAATTGAAGGCATTCGCTTACGATGTTTGCACGGTGAGGACGGGCGTTGTCATTCATAAACACAAATTGTGCACCCATGGCGCCCGAAACAAACGTACATGTTGTTCCAGAATGACGTCCCGATAGATTTGGCTTGTCATGGTTCCAATTTGAACATGCAGGTCAGTTCTAGAACCTCAAACGAGCACTCCTGCACCACCGTAACGGTGTCGTTCAATGATGTTTTCAACCCAGTGGGACAACTGTTCCGTCGATGGCGAAAAGGAAAAGGTGGTAACGGGTACCTGGAGCTCTTCATATGAAAGTCCGGCGAGAATCAGACTGCAAGCTAAACCTGGACTCGTCGAAAAACATCACACAAGCCCACTGTTGCGGTGTCCACAATGCATGCTCTCTCCTCCAGGCTAAACGCAGGCGACAGTGAGTTGCAGTAAGTGGAACGCATCTGACAGGTCTACAAGCATATAGACCAATCTGCCCTAAGCGTCTGTAGACGGTCTGCCTTGAAATGTTCGTACCAGTGGCTAAAGAGAGCTGACGAGACACGTCTGAGGCTGTGCTTCGCCTGCTTCTTTTGGCAGTAACTGCCAAATACCGGTCCTCATTCGGCGTTGTAACTCTGGGGCGACCTGTGCTGTAACGTCTACTCACATTACCATCATCTTGGAATCGTTGCCAGGATATGCCTGGAGATGCCAAGCCTGGAGATGACACTCGGGCAATTCCAAGTTCGTCTGATACTTCCAGTTGGGTACGCCCACATTCCAGACGGCCGATAAGTCTACCACGTAAAAAATCATCCAAATGCGTCCTTTGTGTCATAATTATTCGGTTATTGCACTGAAATGCTCATAAAGCGCCTGCGAATAATTTTACTTCTTTGCCTGTATTCCTTATATATCACTCTCTTACACTCTCGTCATTGTGACGTACCATCGGTGTCATCTGGTTACTTCCTGAAATTTGCATATGGTTCTTGAACATGTGTGTAGCGATTTTACAGATGATATATTTATTTTAGAGTTCGATTTCCGCGTGACTCCTAATTATCCTTAATTTATGGACATGAGTGTATATATATAACGACATATAGGTGATTTTTGTGTTTTCTCTTTTTACTATTTGTTTTGATTATATTTTCGCGTCAATATGCATTTAAAAAGTGAAAAAAATAATAACGTAATTCTATAAAAATACTGAAGACTTTTAATGAGATGTATCTTGAATTGAATGCATTTTTATTTAAATCAATCAGATTAAAAATTTAAAAAGTAAAATTCTTAAGAACTGAGTCTATTGATTTTATGAAGTTTGGCTTGTTAATTAATAACAGCAGATTAAAAATATAAAAAATTCGAAATTATCAATGAAAAAAATCTGAAAGTTTTCAGATTTTACATTACACCCAAAGAGGAGTTTTTTAATATTTTCTATCCTTTATTTTTCAGAAGAATTACAATTAACTTCTACTTGGGGTATACACAAAGCCTCAACTTGAGCTTGAACTTAAATAACTATGAATTTAAATTAAACTAAGCTTAACTAACGCTATTTGAAAGGTATAGCCGAAGCTATCAGAAATCTAAGTAGTTGGCCTCTAAATATTAATTTAACCGGCGAAGCCAAGCAAGGGCCTATAGTATGGCCGAGCGTAGTACCTAAGCGAGAATGCAGTCAAATGGCAAAACGCGCGCTATTCAGGAAAATCACACTCTCTCTCTGTAGAAGTCGGTGAAGCATCGACTTTAATAGTACTCTTACTCATTTGCATTAACTACGTTTCTGAAATTACATTCTGGCAGGAAATTGTAAGCTTAAAATAACTGTTAATAAACTTAGGATAAACCTTACAATTTAATTCCTTTAAATATAACACAGGGCGATAATATTTGGTGGCAACAGTTTGAAAAGTGATACGGACATTTGCAGTGAATCGACGCAAAATGCCAAAGCGAAATTAATAGCATTTCTGAGTCAACGCTCTTTTGGACTAAAAAATAATATCTTGCGTTTTTTGGAATGACAGAAAACTCGAATGAAAAGTGAAACAGCATTGCATCTCGTGATTAACAGTTCTTTTGGACTGAAAAACAAAGAAGATCTTTGAGAATTCAGATTTTAACTTCGCACCACAGGATTTGTTAAGGTTTTTTTATGATATCGCTGTGCGTCACAGGTTACTAATCTGGACTTGGACTCACTCCTGCTAAGACATTTTTTTTGTTTTTTTAACTTTGTTATGAAGCATCGCTTTCTTCGCTCTTACGCCACATGAAATTCAAGAGGAAAATCGTAAAATGTTTAAAAACAACCTATCTTTAGAGTTCCCGATAGCATGTGAGTGGTTGATACATTTCCGATAGAGTGTTGGTGTTAGGCAATGGTGGCGACTATTTGAAAAATGATTCGAACACAGAAGTGAGTTTCGAGACTTATAGCACCTGAGATACTAAAAGTTGCATTCTTGTAAATAATTTAACTTGTGCAGTAAATTACTTCTTGTTGATTAATCATTCATCACTTTAATCATTCATCACTTTATAGAGTATTTTATCCGTCTTTTGCTCATGCCTTTGTGGTGTAACTGGAAGTACGCTCGACTTGTACTCGGGAAGTTCGGAGTTGGAACCCCGGCTAGAGCAGTGCATATTTTTCACGTTCCTGCATCGGTATAATTTAATAACTCTGCAAATTAGTCATTTCGATCAAATGACTCATATTCAAGTTCTTTTTAAATCATTTTAGTAGAATTTAACTATTTTTCGGTTGCTTATTTTTTTCTGTTAAATGCTTAATATTTTGAAGGATTTTCCCAAATACTAACTGGTATCTAATAATCAGGAATTCAAAACTTCCTGCTGCCTTGAAAAGTCACAGTCCTATACAATATAATAATCATTAAAGGCAGATTCGGCTCTGAATGGACCTGTTTACATACTAGTTGAGGCAATAAGTTTTCTGTGTGTAGTAGTTTGCTGAGTACAAGCATTTAAAGCACCATTCGAAAGTGATTTTGAGAAGACGTAATACACGGATAGCACTAATACTTTTTTACCAGATTATAATTTATTGCCGAATAATCCTTAAGTTTTCAATCTCTACAAGATGAAGTTTTATTTGAGTCAATGGAAGAAAACGTTGCGATATTCGAAGGCATGGAATCGGTGAGAATGCGAGCTACTGATTTGCAACACGTATATTGCTATTTATTATTGCCATCGGGTTCATCCACTGCTGGTCTAAGCAACGGGCATCATTAAAATTTTGCATAATAGAACTCAACATAGCTGCTAATACTGTTACAGACTGAAACAATTCTTTGAGAGATATATGCGCCTAACAAGATGCAGAACCATGAAAAGGTGGTTTCGTAGAGACTGAAAAAAGCCCTTTTCTCAAAAAAAAAAAAAATATTAACGTTGGCCGCGTTCTGCCTCCTTAATGGATTTTCGGCGGTATTTGCAGTGAAATAAAAGAAATCTTTCTTGAACAGAGTCCGAGCGAAAGGCCACAGCTTTGTTAAATGCAATCAAAGAAGGAACCACTATTTATTCCAAATCCTGAGCCGCCTATAAAACAGAAAACTCCAAAAAGCCAGTTTCGAGCTTTCCAAAGGGAACCATAAATTCAGTTTTGGGGATTCACATTACAAAATTAATACGCAAAACATCAAGCGTGTGCGTCGTTCTTCAAAATGGAAAAACAACAAATATGCGGTTACAGCAAGACATTATTTGAAGTCGTGAAGTCGTACTTAACGGAGTTCGTGTGTGGCAGAAAATTGTAGCTCAGGCTAAAAACCCCTTTGACGTTATTTCAGAAGAGATAGCCAAACATTTTTCGCCCCAAATTATGAAAATTAATTCTATCAAATTGCCTCCAAAATGAGTCCGTCCGTCTTTATTAACTCGCAAGTACCTAGATTTCAATCAGAATTATAAAGTCATACTGTTATCATTACTGTTTAAGGTTTATGAGCAACGAAAGCATAGTTGTGCCCATCTATGATTAACTTTAGTCAATGGCTAACTGACTGATTTAAAGTTCATATGAGTTACAGGCACTTAAACTACAGAGGGTGTTTACAGATTTCTAGAATGATTTCGGGGCCGTTTAATAAACGTCTAAAACATAAAAAGTATTTTTTTAAATGTTTGATCTGATAGCTTTATTCTAGACTATAAATTTGGATCGTTATTTTCATGATAAATGTACTTTTCGTAAAATGTCCAGGGATATAGATTTTCATTCCTGTTCCATTAATTTCCAGACTCCGTCCATCGGGGTGAGTTTACGCTTAGAACAAGCTCTTTTCGAAATGCCAAAGGCACAATAATACGTAAGGTGAAACGTCAGGTAACAGGCATACGTTTAATAGGTATATACGCAATACCTTTACCAGTCTTCATTTTTTTAGGAGTTCAGTGGTATGTTTCGAGATAGGACTTGTTGCTTTGTCTTATAGAGTTTGGTGTTCATTGTTAATAGAGAAAGCATTTTAGACTTTTGTGTAGAAAGCAGCTTTTTCAATTTAGATAATACATTTACGTGGAGGATTTTAAGTGTCTATTACAAGCATGAACTGTGATTGTTTGTCCAAGAGACTGTTTTGAGAAACTTTTGGCATATTTGTAGAATAGACTTGAGCAACTTCTGTACCTTGGGATGTAAAGTGCAAACTAAGTAATCTTTTGAATGTAAATGAATTGTAAATATTTCATGAAACATGTTTGTTAACTCTTTTGTAAATGTTAAATTTCCTGCTGTGTGTCGCAAATTTAAGCACAAGCTAGAAAGTGATAATAAGTTAAGTTAAAGCTAGCACAGTGAATGTAAATAGTTAAAAGTTAGGATATCCAGTCAACACGAAAGTTGACTACATAGACATAATCAAATCTTAAGCTTACCACATTAGACACAATCTGGAAATAAAGTGTTCGTTTAGGTCTAAGTGATTAAAATGTAGGATTTCGGTTAGGAGGTAGTATGGAATACGTTGTGCAGTTACACAAACGCTCTTGCACGTACATTACAGTGCTGGAGAGTAGGGGGGAGTAATTAGTTGTAAGAGAAACTACGAAGTGTAAAGTGGTTTTGATGAAGTTGAAATGCATAAAATGTGAAAGGTGTGTTTGCAAAAATATTTTTCCTTCTAGATGCCTAGAAGATGAGAAATTGAAGTAGTGTAGTGATGTCTTGAATTTATATCCAGGAAGTTAATCTTCTGTACAATTTAGTTTTAGATTTTTAAAAACATATTTGTAAAAGCTGTCTCACGTGTAACTTAGAATTTAGAATCTTAGCAAGATCGTTAAAGACCATCGTTTCGTATACTTGAATTCTGGTGGGGAAACTTGTAAGGTTGTTATTTTAAATTGATCAGTTATTTATAATTTCAGCTTTCACTACCTTTTCTCCTTTCCGTTTGTCACCGGAATACAAATTAGTTAGAGATAGTATTTAAATTGAGGTTTTTGGATTGTAAGACAGAGCGTGTTTCTGCCTCTCGCGGATATGTTACGTTAGCTCTGTCAGCTTTGATAAGATTGTAATTATTCGGCTTTGCGTTATCGCTGCCGACGTTTCAATCTGATATGCCGTTTGAAAGTTCTGAACCAGCTTAAATTTGCAATGTGTAGTCTTTGGCTACTATTCTATGTTTTAAACTAAAATTGAAGTGCTAGTGTAGTTGCATCACCACGAGTTATGGTTAATATTGTTAGCACAAGAAGGTGCATTTATGTTCTAATTTCTATTTGGTAAAAAAAGGCTATTAAAGCCTTTCCATGATTCGTAGTTATTTTAGAGACAGAGCAATAATTCGCTTTACGTCTGATGGAATTAATAGCTTCCTATCAAGTATGAACCCCATAAAAGGACCAACCATCGTACCTGTACCCTGTACATTGTTCAACACTTGTTTTCAATTCCCAATAATCTGTCTCGAATGATTTTTTGCTGCGTTAATATTGATGTTAACTCTAGTCGTGCGCACAGAAAGAACAAAATATTTTTTACTGCTGAATATTGATATTAACTCGTTGAGTGCACAGAACTAAAATATTTTGATTGCTCAACGATCGCTCTTAGATTGCTTTTGCTTACTCTCATTTTTCAAAACATTACTTGTAAACGTAAACATTGATCAGCTGAGTGTGTCTGCAGCGGTTTAAAATCGAAATGTAACTCAGTTTCATTTTCTTACATATACATATGTTTAAGCATTAAAAAAAATCCACCAGAACATTTAAAATATTATCTATTATTGAAGGTCGTTTTGGGTGTTTCTTTTTACTAAGAAATGATGTAATTGTTATTTGTGGGATACCGTCAGCTCTACTCGTACAAGCCATGCAGTTTTTTTTCTCTTACTGTTTCAGAATTATATCAACTAAAATTCTGATGTCACTAGTGATACTAGGAATAATAATAAACTAACAATACATAATAACTAAATTAAACAGCAACTAAAGTAGATAAAGCTCATCCATCTCTAATAGCTTAAAATTAACAGGAAAACAGTTAACATAATCACAAAACGCGGTCAAGAAAAAACATGATCACATAAGATGATCAATAAAAAATATGATCACAGAATATAGATCATAATAATAAAGCTTATAATATCCTATGGATTTTATTATTGGAATCTTAAAATTCACATTTTTAAACATCTTACCTATTTCCCAAAATAAAAGTTTAAAACGTCATATTCCATTTCAGAGTCTTTATAAATCATTGCCATCCACAGCTTCAAAGCAAAGAGTAATTAAATTTTTTTCTTATATTTTCCATTGTTTTCAGGTACTGGATTAGTATATTAATGTGTTAACAGTTCGTATAAACTATCTGAATAACTATGTCAGAAGAGCAAGGAAAGCTAGCAACTGCAAGCAGTAAAGGTTTTTACATTGTGTCCACGACATATACATTCACCTTTTATAATATAAAATCAGTTGTGAAAATACTTGAGAATAATTTTGTATTATTTATCACATTTAGGTTAACGAATTTTAAGTACTAATGAATGCCTAGCATTACTCTTGTCTGAAGCGTCCAGATCCTGAAATGGAAATTTATAACTTTTATTATGCTGTTAACTATTCACTGCAATCCCTTTTTGAATTCATTAATTACTTTTTTTACTTTATTGGAAGTCACATTTGGATCTCAGGGGAAAAAAACTAAGGATAAGGCAATTCATATGTAAAGCTCTCCAGTTTTCAGGAGTCATCCACCTACGCTGAGTGCCTCTTTTCGGGAGTCAATGAACCTTTCCAATCAGGATTAGAGGAGCCTAGAACTGCTACCCATACAAACTCTACTCAAAAGATCGATATAAGGAGCAGAGTGGAGAAAATAAGTTGAAATCCGTGTCCTTAATCAAATACTTCATGAAGAATTAAAGTAAGAGAAAGGATGTTAAGGTTATATAATTTACATGAAATTCTACGTTTCATAAAAACTTTAGGCTAATATATATTTTGCATAATAGTGCACAATTCTTCTCTGAATTAGTAGATGTCCAGTAATTCTATATTGGTGCAATTCAAGATATACAGAATGCTTACCATTAGTGTTCCCCCTGACGAAAACGTCCTATAGAATTCTATAAAAAATTCCAGTGTTAAACTTCTTTACAATCTTTTAGAATTATATGGCTCAATTTTCTACAGAGATCTATTATAGAATTCTATTAAATTTTAGAGACAGCTTCCATAAAGTTATATGAAAAGGTTCTATATAGATATAAGTAGATATTCTATAGGGATTTATGCCGAAATTCTGTAAATATTATTATAGTTTTTAAAGATTCCCAATATAAAGTTTTACATGATGTGTATCGAATCAACTAATAGAGTTCTACGGAAAACTTCAGATCCAGTTTGTAGTAAACTAGGCTGTAATTCTAAACAATTCTAAGCGCGTTTCCTTAAATAAATTTTATATAAAAGATCCTATAACAGCTTTGTAGTATTTAAAAGCACAATAAAATCAATAATGTTTTTTGTGGGGGATTAAAAGAGAATGAATAAAATGTTCTTTATTGAATATAATTTTGTAGTCTAAATTTTGAAACGAATGGTTAAATAAAAACTTCAGAACAGATGTGACTTTTTCTGATTAAAAACTATTAACATCAGTTTAATTTCCAACAATTATTTAAATAAAAATAAGCGCATTTTAATTAACAGTTAGATTCTTTGAAATTGAAATCCATTTGTCTTGGTGGGTATACATACAGTATTTAATAACATTAATTTCATGAATTATTTTTTATAATTAAATTCGTAAATTAAATCTTTTAACTTATTTTATGATTTAAAGTAGTTCTACGTTTTCAGAAGATTCAGGTTTTCTGTTACATAAATAATACTGTAATAAATAATACTGGGAAAAAATTTGCTGTGATTACAGTTTAAAAACATTTGAAGATTTCTGCAAAATATCATTCTTTATTCAAAACTTTCAACATTCTTATAGAATCCTGTTTTGTGGAAGCTTTATAAAATGTCTATAGAGTATTATAAAAAAGCATTTCTATAAAGGATTACCTATACAGAGTGTGTCGTAACTCATGTGCAAAAATTTAAGTGGTTATAAAGATGCGTATAAAAAAAACCTTCGCGAGTACAGGTGCATCCATCCGTGAATAATACATGTGCACTGAAATCAGGCTGCGCTGCTAGCTGTTGCAAAAACCAACGTACAAATTTGACACGTGGCGTATAATCTGCAGGTATCAAGAATTGCACTTTCTGTACATTGTACAGTTTTAATCCTTCGTCCCATAGTACTCGCCAAACAATTGAGTGGGGCACATTTACGGCAAGGGAAACCCTTAGCGTGCTAATATCCGGACGATCTTCCATGCTTTGCAGAATGTACCCTACAACTTGTGGCATCGGTACACTCCTGTCATGCCCTGTATCATGCATGTCGGTGCCAAAGCATCCCGTTTCGCAGAGGCGCCGAGGCAATGGCTCGAACGTTTTTCGGTCTGGCACATGTTTTCTCGGGAAGTGCTGCCTGTACTGTTTTTCGGCTTCCAGAGCATGCATGTCTGCCTTTTCTTGATTACTGTACGTCGACATGCCTTCTGAAATCCCCGCTAGAAAAGGCGATGTGTAAGAAAACTCGCTCTTTATGCTTTCCATTACAGCGCCGTCTAGCGTTTCACCGCTTGTTCTCCGCCCATGCACTGTATGATGAAAACTGCTTGTTTAGATGTTTTTATCGCCCCTTAAATTTTTGCCCATGAGTTTTGAACCACCATGTTCTGTAGGATTTTTTATAGAGCTCCATAAGCTTCTAGAAAAATTTTTATAAGGGCCCTTACGGAAAATTTCGAGAGACTGACAGAGCTCTATAAAAACTCCTCTAGAACTTTACAGATAATTTTCTATACAAATGCTTCTCTGTAAAATCTGTAGAAATTTTATAAAGCTTTCATAGAAAAGAATTCCACAGAAATGTTGCTTTGAAATATCATTTAAAAATTTTAACAAGACTGTACAGAATTCCTCTTTGAATCTTATTCTATATATATGTTACCGTTAAAGTACATAATGCAGTTATTTCAAAGAATACCCAGTTATTCTATGAAATAACTGATCGTGTCCACTAAAGTGTGTAATATGTTAATAATCTGACACTTTAACTAGTTATTCCATGAAATAACTACGTATTCTATAAATTAACTAATGAGACAGTTAAAGTGTAAAATAAGCAATTTATCTAAAATTAAATAACTAGGTATTCTATAAATAAACTAATGATAGACAATTAAAATGAAAAAGAAGCAATTTATCTAATTTATGCAGCGTATAAATGGTATTTATGGAAACGTACCATAAAATCATTTGTTACAACAAGGATTACTAAAATGACACTTGGAATTACAAAGAACATTATTTCTAAAACAAAAACATTTTTTGTTGACACAATGGGTTTTACACGAACATTCCATATTATTAAACGAAACATAAATGTACCTTATACTAAAAAGCGAGATATATGATATAGATTATTTTACACTTTAACGGGCTGCAGATCATTATTCTATGAAATAACTAATTAAACCATGAAATACAAGAGCTTTACACTTTAACGGACACGATCAGTTATTTCATGAAATAACTAGGTATTCTATAAAACAACGGATTTCATACTTTAACGGTAACATATATATCGAATTCTCGAAGATTTTTCAAATTGTAATCAAAGTAATTTTTTAGTTTCTGATGACTTTTATTATGGAACATAGAAGAAAAAAATTAAATACTTTTTATTCAGAAGTCTTGAATCCTTTTTGAATAGAAATTTTTGCCATCTTTCCTCGAGCTTAGTGTTTTGTAACTTCTAAATTCACATCACATTTCGTGGAGTATTTCATATATATATATCGTACAATAAAAAAGGTTAAATCTTGCAATAAAGCAAAATAAATTTAAATCATAAAATTAATTAAAATATTAAATTTATGCCCTTAATTATAAAATTTTACATTCCGAAATTGATGTTTTTAATAACTGTACTTGTACCTCCTATAAGAGCAATGCTTCCTTAATTTTAATTAAATTTGAGTATAATTTGACTATTTATTTTTATTAAAATATTTGTGAAAGCAAAATGATGTTCAAATTCTGCTACAAAAAAAAATCGCATCTATTCCGAAAGTTTTTACTCCTCTTCCCTCTATGTCATAAATAACCTAAAAATTTAAATAAAGCTAAAATATTCTATTCGAAAATGGAAATTTACTTCTTTCTTTTCAATTACAAAAGCGGATTTTTCATGGCTTTATAATGCTTTAAACTGCTAAAAGCTTCTATGCTGTCTTTCATAAAAAGTTAGAGCAAGGAAAACATGTTTAGAATTCTTTAGAATTCTAAAATGCTCTTTAGAAATTTTCTCTTATAGAATTCTATAAAACGTAACCTGTTTCAAAAAACTGGATTTGATATTTCCAGTGAAATTTATTTGTTGCTGTTATGTACGTTATACGAAATTCCCTACATAGAACATTTAGAAACTGTGCAAATTTTATAGGACATCAGTAAAATAACTACATAAACCTCTGTAGAATCTATAACTCTACAGAAGCTAGATATAAAATTTTATGGAATTCTACAGAAGATTTGTGACCTAGTTTATAGAAACTTGCCATAATTCTAGAGGAATCTAAAGAATTTTAACAAAAGCTTTTCTTTATAAAATTCTATAAGACATTTTCCTAAGGGGTTGTTTAAATTTGTTATGTTTACTTACACGAATTTCTATGTTTCAGGAGATTTTAAGCTAATATTTACTCATTATAACATTGCATAATTCTTTTCTGAAATAGTAGCTGTCTATAATAGTTCTACAGGGGTGATGTAATGTCAGACTATGAGAAACGCGAAATTAAATAGGTAGAACTTTTATTTTTTGAACTCAAATAAAACGAAGAACCTATTAACAATCTAAATTTTCAAAGAAGTATGTTTTACACACTGTCGTCTAACGCTGCTTGTCGAGAATTATTTCAACAACGAGGTTTCACAAGGCGATCTCTTGAAGCGAATGTGTCTTTCGCTTAACGGTGTTAAACACCAGGGTGCCTGGAAGCGACACCCTAGCCTTAATCAAATTAAACTGATAGTTAGGATAAAATTACGAATTAAATTCTGCCAATAACATATATCAGTTATCTAAATAATAATTAAATATTAATATTTTAATTGAATTAGAATGAGACAAGAGAAAACAAAAGTTGCTGAATCGGTGAATAATTCATAAGGTAAATGTAATCATGTGAATGGTACATAAATTAAAACCCATAGGTATTTTTAAAAGAAAAACCGTGCCAAAATTTAATATCCCAAATGGTGTTTCCATTCATGTTCACGAGGAAGGATGGATGGACAAAACGGTGTGAAACTGTGGATAAGAAATGTTTGACAAAAGCCTTAAAGACTTTAAAGAATACCGACAGTCTTTTAGTCTGGGATATGTTCAAATTCTATCTAACGGATAATTCGAAGAAGTTGTTCAAAGAGTATAAGACAGACATGGCTGTTATTCCAGGTGGATTAACGCTATTTTGTCAGCCTTTATATGTGTGTAACAATAAAACATTCAAAGAAAATTTAAAACGACAGTGAAATACGCGGATGTTAGAAAATGAAAAAACATTTACAAAAGGATGCAACTGCGTCATGGCTTTCTAAAAATAGTGTGTGAGTATATAATAAAAGCACAGAACGAAATTAAACCCCACATAATTCAAAAGTCGTTTTTAAAATGTAGTACTTCGAATAATCTATTACATGGAACAGAAGATGATTATTTATTTAAGCATCAGAGTAACAGTGATGGGAAAGATGAAACAGAATTAGATGATGTGCCTACGATACACTGTTAAAAATTTGGTTCATAGTTTCACCAAACTATGGTGCTGAAAAAGTTGCAACCAAAAGATGGTAAAACACTGAACCATTATTTGGAGCTTTGGCTGAACCTTTATTTGGTAATAGGTTGAACCATTATTTGGTAATAAGTTGAACCATTATTTGGTAATAGGTTTAACCAAGAATTGGCATTATTTGGTGCTTTGGCTGAACCATTATTTGATAATAGGTTGAACCAAGAATTGGCAATATGTTAAAGCAAGGATGGGGAATGTTGAACCATAAATTAGAAATGCGTTAAATGGCCTGTATTACAATATGGATTGAGAATACTTTAAACCCTTAATTATAATTATGTTTACCATTAACTGTAAATTATAGGAAGTTATTTGAGAGTTCAGTCATAAAATTTTATATTATCCATTTTTCTGGTATTTTTTTATTCAATTACTGCTATGGCACCCTTCTCCTGGTACTTTTTTTAATTCATTACTGCTGTGGCTAAGATATTTGGAAATTTCTTATGCAAATCAGCATATCTATAGCAATAATTATTGAAAATTTGGCTAGAACAGCAGATTTACTTGCATAAGATTGATTCAGTTTTGAGAGAATGAAAGTATAAAATATATATCATTAAAATACACATTTGCAATATATTAGCATGTATATAAAAATATATTTTTACAAAATTAAATGCCTTGCACACCAATAGGAATAAGTTAAAATGTAACTGCTCATTGCAAGAGCTGAATTTTAAAAATTCATGTTTGATATGCCTTCACTTGTAAATTAAATTGCATTAGCTTTGAGATTCAAGCTCTCTAGTATTTAAATTTACAACAGAAATTGCTTTCTCATAACAAAATTGATATTATACATTGTGTGTAATGTGTAATTAACAGCTATTCAACTAATTACTATTATACTAGATAAAGAAAAATTATTCCATGCATAATTCTTATTTTCATTCACATGCCATGACACTTACCTTTAAAATTTGGAGACTAGAAATATTTGCTAGAATCTGTAAGGTTTCCCATGTCCCCTCCTCACACAAAAACAAGTTTTACTTTATAGTAATTTTTTATTTACAATATGTTAAAATGTATAATGAAGCATGATAAATTATAATACTTTATGTACCTATACAATAAAGAAAATTTTCCAAAGCTATTAATATTGTTCAATAAATTCAAAAGTAAATTCCATTTTTCTGCAGATTAAACATCTCTTGGTAGCATGTTATATAGAAGCGTAAACATTTCATGTAAAATATGTCGGATGAAAAACATAACTTAAAATTAAGATCGCAAAGCTTTAATGAAGAACACATTTAAATCCACATAGACAAATTTTCTGCAACTGCTACATAAGAAAAGTAATTCATTAACAAATATTTTATGCTTAATTTTGCACACATACATGTAAGCATAATTTAATAAATTATATCACTTATATTCTGTTTAAGAAATTTAAAATGAAGCTACTCATAAAACCTGTCGAATGATTACGTATATTTTATAAATATTTTAATCATTATTTTTCAGAATTTAATAACAAGTACTTCTGAATATTTAGCATACATTATTATGCTTATATAGAAACAGGACATACATCAATAACATTCTTCTAACTTGAAAACTTTAATTGTATGAAATAAATAAGAAAAATGTACTTGTAAAGCATGCATGGGGGGATATTTACCATTACTTATAATATCGACAAAAAGCATTTTACAGTTTCATATCCTGGAGTATTTAAACCAATAAATCTCAGAAAACACAAGTGTATGTAGCAGTCATTTTAATACATTTGTGAAAATTTCGATAGGATATTTAACAATACCATGAAACCCAAATTTAGAATTTTTTATTTAACAATTTAATGGTTGTCTCATATACTTAAACAGTTCTTGCAGTTCATAATCATTAGAAGAGAGACGCAAAGAATGCATGCATAGTACTCAACATTAGGTCAGTGATTTTTCACACTGTTGGTTGTATCGGAAATGCAACGGGTGGTAATTTGTGGGCACAGTGGTCTGACAAGCACATTATATCAAGCTCAGCGACGGTGTACCTCATAACGCACCATTTGGTGACTGCACTCTTTTGCCAGGATAAATTTCATAAGCTTGTTCTAATGTTCCAATTGAGATAAGTCACAAAACATTCTGATTTTGCATGGATGTCGAGGTAGTCTTGGGGAGTACAGGGTCAGGCATTCACTACCAGTGATTGAAAGAAGACAACATCTTTTAGATACTGTTTGTAGTTCTATTTCAACATCATTGGGAACCTAAAAAAAGAAGCGTTAATACACAGCTACATAACATCATGCATTATCTAAACTATTAATTTTATATTTATTTTTTCTTTCATAATTCTCACCCTCGTATCATGACTGATGTTACTATTAGTATTACTAGGTTATACTGACTGATGTTTCTGTGTTTTAGTATATAAGTTACAACAAATATATACTATCATTGCAATATATACTAAAAATAACATAAAGCATCCATAATATATTAAATTTAATTAATAAAAACTTAAATATTCATTTTGATTGGTTTATTTGGATGCAGCAAGCCACTCGATTGCTATCTGACTAGGGTATGTACATTGGGTTGCATTCATGTTACACATGGAGGAAGCCAAACATGCAGGCAGTGCGTTTGCATGGATTCAAACCTGGGTCGAAATGCCAGTGTTAAACAGTATCAACCATATCATTACTGGTAGTAAAATGTTAGTTTTACTTTTAGTTTCTAATAAAAAGTATAGAAGAAACAAAAACACAATAAAAAAGGAAGATGCATTAAAAACAATTTTTGTCAAATACCAGGGCTAAATATCAAATATATGGCTGGCCGAACATCAATACTTTGAGATATTGAGGATTTTATTTTTTAAAAAAGGAGGTATTAAGACTATCCCCGAACCCAGCAAAGAAGCACAAAAATGTACTGATGAGGCATTGCATCATGCCGCCAAAAAATATTTATGTTGAAATGTGTTGCTGCTGGTAGAGCATACATTCCACCGGTATTTAAAAAAATCTAATATATAATGTATATTAATATGCCTACACATCTAAAGGTATATTTAGTAAAAAATACACAATTATAAGAATTATAAAACATTAAGCATTAAAAAAATACAAAACATTAAGAAAATTAGCTGGATTACATTATTATACCAGCACCAAAGTGTTTATTTTACTATTATAAACCTACCAATATTACCCAAATATATTTATGTGGCAATTTAGTTGTGCCCATAGCAACCCCAAATGGCTTTCCAGACATTTCACCAGTACGACGGCAGATTATGATCCCTTCTATGGGAATTTCTGTGTTTCAGTATAGCGGTGAATAGCATATTGCAGTTTTCATCGGCGAAATCTCAGACTTAACTTCCTACACACATACAGTGCAATAAGACTTGTTTAAAGGCATCATGTGCCTTTTTTTTTTATGTGTGTCATTTTATGATTTTGATGCCATGGTTGTTCAAAATGCTAAGTTTCTGGAATTCTCTGCTGCTTCCTTCAGTGAAAGCAGATCGCTGTGTACGTGAAAAGAAGAGTGGAAAAAACCCAAAAAGACTGCATGTCTTATATGGAAAAAGAAAAGAAATTATGAAAGCAGCATTTTTGAACTAGAAATAAGGATATCCAAACAAATATCTCTCTCCAGTCAGCAATCAATTTGTGACTTTTTAATGGGGATGAATAATCAGAAAATACCAAAAGGTTTTTGAAAATTATATGTAATATATGACATTACATTTAAAAATAAGAATAATACAAGTTAGTAAAGGTAAAAATAGAGAAGCTAGATTTTGGAAAATTTTTCTTATGTAAAGCACGGGTTCTCAAGTTTTTTCTTACATAAACCCCTTTTAAAAGAACTTTAGAAAAACGTTTTCTTCATCGAACCCCTTACATTTTTCTCTGTAATGCAGCATAATCAAAATACAAATAATTGCAAATAAATAACAGCAAACTAAAATTTTGAACAAAAATTTTAAAAAAATGGTTTATTGGATTAATTTTTTTTAAATCTTTATTTTTAATTTTACAAATATAAACAAGTTGCCAGAAACAAAATAACGGATTTTAACTGCACAAAACTTCAATTTTAATTACACCGAAGTATGAATAATTAATGTGATCTGTGCATTCATGTAATTCTTTTAGCATTTGGCATAAAATTGCTCAATTCTCAAATCACTTCCATTACAAATATTCAACCTGTTTCTTTCTTCCCATAGTAAATTGCTGACTTGACTCAAATCTACTTATACTAGGTTAGAAGAGGGAAAAGGCAATGTTGGTTTGGTAACAACTTTTATTTTGGGATATTATTCTTGTATGACATTTAAAATCTGAAATAAAGCATATACGTACCTGCACTTCTGGAATCAATAGGAATCTTGACTATGCTGATTAATTGCCACTGCAAATTCGGCTGTCAATGTCCAGATCTTCATCGACTCCCTATAAAATTTCCATGCCCACCTTGGGGCCACTTGCCCGCCTGGAGGCGATTGGGATCCCTTGATACAATGATATGATTGCAAAAAGCACTGTTAGCTAAGAAAGTGGAAATTTTCAGAAACACAACTTTTTGTAGTAATATATTTTGAAAATATAACAGCTTAAAAACTGAATATTTTGAATATTTCAGCAATTTGAAATAATTAAAAAGAAAACTGGAGCAATTACATGTACAGTTACTGATACAAATCAGAGACTTATACTCTGAGAATTTAAACTGAAAATTTACTTTACCTTTATTACTGTCATCTTGAAAGAATATTAATATTTACATCAAAATAACTATAAAATATACATTTAATTTAAATTTATCAAACGTTTTTATTGTATTCATGTATAAGCACTTAAAAGTTACCTAAAATAATTACAAAAAAGGTAAAGTACAAATAGTCCTCTGCATATTATTTGAATTAAAAAAAATGGATGTCTTCGAAACAAAATGTTATTTTGGATGACTTCACAAGTAAAATTAAGCAAAAAGTTTAAATTATTCAAATAAAAAATAAGGTTTAGATTATATAAACCAAAAATCAACTTGCAAAAATATTCAAGGAAATTCCACAGCATCAGTTTTGCACAATTATCTTCATTTATTTCCTATATAACAGGCTCTTTTCTCACATACACTAATGTAATGCTTTCTAAATGACGTTAACCGTATTTGGCAATATTTGTTACCCTTAACAATAAATTATACTGCACAGTTAAAAAAATAGTACTTAAATTAAATCTTTGTGTTATGCTCTCCAATTATAAAAGAAGTTAATGCATCTATGAATTATTGATATCAAATAAAAAATAAACAATGTCAATTACTCTAATATTCTGCCATATTTACCACTAACGAAATGACATATGAAGAAATAACACTTAGCTCATATTCTAACTGGTTAGAAATAATCAATTATATTTTTAAACAATCAAACTTCGTTTTGCAGATTTAAACACAAATAAATACAATTTCAATAGCACATCTTAACTACTTCAGAAAAAAAAAGTCTCTTATTTGCTATTATTTTAAATGCCTGATATTAATTAAATTCTTAATGCAAAGTTATTTCTTAAAATCAGAAACCATAGTCAAAATTCATTTACGTTCCACCTCAAACTACAAAACATGATTTTGCAGGATTATAAGAGGGGTTAAGAGATAATTATTTTTGTCATTTCGGCTATTAAAAATACTACCAGTTTGGCAAAATCTTTCTTGATCTTGAGAAATTCAACAAATTAACAATGTATCTGTAAAAGCACAAATTAAGATACATTTTGAATGATAAGTAAAACAGAAATTTACTCCCAGTTTGGCAGAGAAAATGTACAGAATTTCTTAAATTCCAACATTTGTGGCAGTTTGATGCTAAGCTGAATGAGTACCTAGAACAAAATCTATAAATTGTTGGCATTTTTGTAGTAGCTTGGTGAGCAATCATAACAGTATGCATAATAAACACAACTGTTCAAGTTCAATATATATTATTATATGAAATATTGAAAAACAAAATTTTTAAATACCAAGTTTGGCCAAATAAGGATGCTTTCGAACAGAATATTTAAAAACATGGCTAAATAACAATAATTCAATGCATCTTTATCAAAAAATTCTTCTCGTAAAAAGGAAAGTTTAGATAATATTTCAAAATGGTTTTAATCAAACAATAAGATTTAATAAACAAAAATTTTCACAAAGCAATAAAAAAACTTGCTACTTCAACAAAATATTCCAAATACAGTTTTATCATGTCAATCAATAACTTTCAATTTTGCTGGGATCCCTAGGGAAAGTTTTCATAATCAACATACTCTTTGAAATCATCAGCACATTTTTACAGAGATAAAAAAACTTGGATATTAAGCGTAGTTAATAACAGTAAGCTGACCATAATCTGAAATTTTTAGCACTTTCAATGATGATTGACACTGTACCAAGATTTTCATCTAGAGAAAAATTAAACCATAAATTTAGTTTTAAACAACAAGACTTAAATTTTCATGTCAAAAAAGTTTTTTTAACGTTTTAGATGAATTATGTGCTTCTTATTTCTCAAGTTCACAAACAGCGTAAGAACTATTATATTCCAATACTGATGCTGACAGAACATTCTATGTTTGTATTGTAGTATTCTATTTTCTACAGAATGACTATAACGAATTTTATAGCAATACATATTACGTAATATATGCAGAACTACACATTATGTTATAACAATGTTTTTGCTAAGAATGTTCGGGAATCTCTTTTTAGACTTCAGACTTTTTTAGACTTTTTAGATAAAAATTTAACAAATTTTAATCCACATACATAAATCAAAAAGGAAACAAACCAAAAATATACGTACCTTGTAATTATCGAATACACAACCGACTATCCGTTAACAGATTCAAACAGCCGCCATTAAACTTTCTAAAGATGGAATCACGGGAAGACCAGGCATGCGCTGAATGCTTCGGTTTGATTGGTTGCAAAGTATTCCTTAAAAATAGTGAAACGTTTACCTAGTTGGATCGTTTCACCAAATATCAGTGAAACGTAAAATCAAGTGAACCATGTTTTGGTACTATCTTTGATTTTGAACCATTAAATGGTGAAACTTTGGACTAAAATTTTTTACAGTGTACAACGAAAAGACGAATATGACGAACTTTTGATGTTATTCTATAATAAAAATTTTTAAGTTCATAAAGTATGTCATTTCTTTTAAACAGCACTTAGGTACATGCAATCTAATTTTTGCACTCTTATCTTTTCTTTATTTTTAAAGCTATCATTTTTATATCCGGCGTATAATGAGCACCCGTAAATTTCAATCTTAATTTTTGCATTAAAAGAGTACACTGTATAGAGGAATATGATACATGCGTACCAATTCTTTATTATTTAGAAGTTTTTGTGGCAAAAATTTGGAAAGTGATGAGGATAGGAAGTGACTTTCCAGACTAATAATATCATTTTGTTGCATAAAATTTTTTCCTGTGGTACAGAAATCATAAAATTGCTTATAATAACAAAAACAGACTTTTGTTTTTGGCAGCACAGAGAATGTTCTTTGACACATTCACTCAATTTATGTAATGGGATAATTAAGAACTTCATGTTTCAAAAGAATGTGATGGATCGTCATGGAATGGCGTAGCTGGCTCGTAAAAAATAGGAAAGATCCTTATGAATATTTATCATAAACGAAAATAGCGCAAATGGGAGGGCTAAGAGAGCTTCCTGATCAGCTTTCTCCCGCGCACTTCATACGCGGAACAACAAACGAAGACCATCGGCACTTTCCTAAATGAAATTCTTCGTCCTTCGCGAATTCCTGCAAATTCATTGCTGACGTCGAGGGCCTCGCATGATGTGAGAAGATCCGATTCCGATCGTAATTCCTCCAAAGTGCAATCAACTTCCACCACCAAAATTTTCGAACGCACTGCTTCTATTAAGATGAACTTTGTCTGGAACGAATTAAAATATTAAAAAAACACTTCTTAATAAAGTTGGATAAGCCATTTCAAACTGTACTTTTACGTTTTTCATATTTTTCAATTAATAGATATTTAAAAATGTTACACACGAAAACAAACACAAACAAAACAAATTTTGCAAGTATGTACTAATCAAAGAATGTATATACTTGTATAATATTTACATAATATTAAAAAATATATT
>KK117292.1:123962-138037 GCA_000611955.2 Stegodyphus mimosarum | reverse complement strand
AATATATTTTTAAATATTATATATATATATTGATTAGTATATTACTTGCAAAATTTTCAGATTCATCATTTCTTGTAACGTAAGCAATAATAAACTATTGTTACAAATTTTGTATTTATGTAAATAATTTTAGTGAAATTATACGCAGAACTATAGTATCTCTTGCATAATGTAATATGAAAGGCCTCAAAAGAATGAAGCTTAGCCTCAAAAATTAGGTTGTGGGGGGGGATCAATCTAACATTAACGAAAACTGCCTACTCCAAGCTGGCGATGCTTTTGGCGATTAATTTTTGCCCCCAAATTTGGCAATAAATCGCCAAAAGGCACTAACCATGACAACCATCTGGCGGTATTTTGATCCGATCCCTGTGTAACTGTAACTGGTTTAATCCGTATATCCGTATTGCAACTGTATCTGGCCCTTTATGTAATTGTAACTGAATATGCCTTCTAGCAATTTCCAAAAATCGAAGGTACTGGAAATTTCTCGGAAGACCTGAGAAAACTATCTAACACCGGACAGAGCATCAGTTCTTGTTTAGGTTCAGAGTTTAACTCAGAATATTGAGAGTATTGAGAGATCATTCTTGAACGTATGCGAGCTTACTCACTGAGACGTTTCATATTTATTATTTTGTCTTTAATTTTCTTAGCAGTTCGAAACGGTAACTATTGATTGTCCTCTGTCATATTGAGAAGAACTGCAAAGAGTTTCTTTTCGGGGGATGGGGGGAAATAACTTTTATCAAACTATCATGGGTTCTGTACGTATTCAATCCATTACGAAACCTTACGCGCGTACCAATTTTAGTGTCACAAGTGGAATTGAATACCAGTGACAAAAGCAGTGGATGAACAACTGGTGACAGCCTTTGCAGCATTTAAAGAAGAGATGAAACAGGGCCAAGAAAAGATGGAAGGCCCGTCAAGTCCATTAAAGAAGAAATGAAAGCGGGCCATGAAAAGACTGAGGTCAAGAGGAAATGAAAAGAGAATTACTGCCGTAACAGAAAACAAATTCGAGGCTGTGGAATGCAGAATAGACACGGTTGAGCATAAAGTTAGAGAAATTCAGGAAAGAGTTCTTGCTATTGAACTAGGAATCGAAGGCAGAGTTTCTATATACGAATAACAAATTTTATGACAGAGATGCTGCTGCTGTCGTCAAGGACGTTGACAGCTTGAAGAAATCTATAGTGACAGCTGGACAAAAATCTGAAGCAATTAAATTAATACCCATGTTTTTCGTCTCTCTTTAAAGCTGTCCACATAGGATGGAAAGATCTCCTGGCAAGTGTGGACTCGGTTTTCTGTAATGGCAAACGCAAATGGATAGCATTCCGAAACTAAGGCCTGCCATCAGACAGATTCTCTGACAGCAGAAGCAAAAGATATTATTCAAAATCTGCCCGAAAACCAGAGACTGTGTTTCAAAGCGTTGGAGCTGCGCTTTGGTTAGAAATGTTTAAATAACAATAGCAGGCTTTCGTTGAAATTTCGCCAACAAAATCCGACGGAAACTCTCCAGGAGTTCGCCGCCGATGTCGAAAGGCTGTTTCATTTCTTCTTTTTGGAGTGCCCATCGGAAACAAGGGTAATCCAGTCCGTGTAGTACTTTATAGAAGACATGCGGATTCCTGAGATACAGAAAACCCTAAACGATGCGGATGTCAAGGATCTAACGCATTTTTTAGTGTATGCCATGAAATTCGAGGCAGCCTAACAAGCAAACCGTAGAGACCGCCACTCTGTCACTGCTGATGTCCAGGAGGCAGTGGATCAAGTGACTGCTCGTTTAGGCGATTTAACCTGGCATGTCAATGCGGAGTAAGAATGGCAACAAACCTACTCCAAAGTTCAGTGGTGGAGGCAATATACGGAAGAACTGGAGCCAAGGCACGGAAGGTGAGATCACTCCCAAGCAAAATGACGGCAGACAAATCAGTGGCCATCTCGAGGAGCGGATGTCGCAAAATATCGGAAAACCCTAATATAAAGCGCTTCAGATTTCTGTAATGAGTGGCAATGAAATGGACGCTTCATCATGGGACATATATATAGATTTCTTTACAGGTACAGGTATAGGTAAAAATATCGGGGACACCAGCGATGTACCATGGGTCAGCTGGTAATGTCTTCCTATACTAACGTTAGTCTTAAAAAAAATCAAGTTTCTTTAGAGTTTACGAAGAAATATTGAGGAAATGGGCAACTGAAGCTTTCCAAATGATCTAGAGCAGGGGTTGTCAACCTTTTGACAACCGCTGCTCTGCGTACCATCTAAGCAAAAAATGAAAAACTTTAGCATCGCCACTACATTTTATAATAATTATTTTTCAATTTTTCAAAGAAATATTAAATATATATTGACATTTGCACAACCTATTGGCTATTTGTATTAGATATGCACACATAAAAAACTATTAAATTAAAAACTGGTTGCCATTTTAACTATTTTAATTTTGCTCTGTCCTGATAATTGCTTGCGTGCTGTTTATAATTGCCAATTGCTTTTGAGCAAAAATAAAAAACCCAAAAAATATTTTTAGACGATTTTTGTTGCATAGTCTAATGGTGTCCCATCACTTATGTGAGCCATTTTTTGCTCCGTTCTAAACAATTGTATTTTTATTAAATTAATATTTTAATATTTTGAGAAAATGTATGTTATGTAATAATTGTTACTAAATTTAAGTATGAAACACACCCACAAAAAAGTTTTTACATGTTTTTTTTAATTTATTTTATTACGGTTTCCTTTTGTAAAGCACAAGTTTCCCATCACTTTTCTGAGACACTGTATTTTTTTATGAATCTAAACTTCTAATTCGTCATACAATTTACGTAAGGTCTTTACGTTAGCAGAATTTTTAACAGCTTCTAAATTGAGACTTTTATTCATAAGTGAATTAATTATCAGGTCTTTTCGATCATATCTATCTTTTAGTGATATTACATAACTATCATAATTACTTTCTTTATTTCTGTTAATTCAAATTCTGAAACAGCATTTGAAGTTTGTCCCGTTAAGAAAGGTTTTAAATACGCAAATTTTTGTATTTTTGAGAGCGTTTCGTTTTTATCTATCGAATTTTCGAAACTACTCCAAAATTTCTTCCATTGTTTGGGGTCTCTTGAAAATTTATCAATCATTAATTTTGGTAATTTCAGCGTACTATGTCCCCTAGAATGCAAATTCCATTACCACTAGACTGGTTTAAATCATAACTTTGGGCATTTTTCGCTGGCGGTACTGCCGGTAACCGCATCTAGAAACTGCTTACTTTGGCTACAAGCAATTATACATTTGTCATTATATTCTTTGTTTAAACTACAATCTTCAATACAATAAGTTAATATCAATTAACTTTTGTATTTCATCATCAAGCGTTCTTAAATTATTTTTTCTTTTATCTTCAGTCACTTTAATTAACTTTGTAACAGACGATCTCAATGTGGAACGTTTACCTTTCAATCTGTCTAACTTATCTTCTACTTTATTTAATTTACATACACCCAAGACAGCAATAATAAATGTTTACTGATTTACTAAAACTAATAACTAAATAATTAATTTAAGATTTTCCTACCTTAATTTGGAATTTCATTATCCCTTAAATATGAACTTTCTATTCTTAATCCAAATCGAAAGTCGATCAGTTCAATCTACGAAAAGCTTCCCAAAGTCCTAACTTCATTCCGCATGCATCACATAGAAATACGTTTCCTAGACCAGGTGATGGTGGTTCAGTCATTCACAAAATTTTAACATTTTAGCAATATTTTAATGAACTATGTACAGAGCGTATTTTTAAGCCGCCGCCTTCAACAGAAACAAGTGATCGTTTTTACGGCATGTTGATAGCATGTTGAACCGATTTTAACATTTTTTCTATTGTAAAAGAATCCTGCGACAATTATAAGCCTCTTACCGCAACTTCGCAAGTGATCGTTATCACGGCTTTCTTGGTACGAAGGAGAAATTCCGTACAGCTATTTCACATGGGTGTCATACATGTTGATAGAACCCCTTCCGTTATTTGGATGCGAGGAGAAACGGAACGGTGGTTTCTAGAAAAATGGTTGCAAAGATCGATTTTTCGAATCTCGGGATCCACTCAAGAAATTTTAAAATACGATGGGATTGAACGCATCGTTTGTCCCAACCATACAAGTGGTTTTTTTCATTGTGCTTAGCAAAAAGTGGTTCGGTATCATTATTATTTAAAGGAAAAGTATAGTAGTAGATTTTATAGCTAATGCCATCTGGAAGGAAATAAAATTCTCTTAGAGAAAAAAAAATATCTGAAACACATATTGATAAAAAGACCAACTTTTTGTTAATTTTTATAATGTCTGTAGACATTATAAAATTAACGTTTTCTTTTCTGGTTTCCAAGAATTCTATTGCATTTTCCAAGAACTCTGTTTTCCAAGAAAATGGATTTCTTACCAAAGAAGGAAACGTTAATTTTATAATGTCTAAAGACATTATAAAAATTAACAAAAAGGGTTTTTTTAATATGTGTTTTAGATTTGAAAAATTTTTTTACTAGCCTCATTTTCTCAAAACAAAATATCATTCTAAAATCTTTTTTTAAACCTCACGTGGCTTCTCCAATGAAAATGGTAAATACTATGGGATCTGTTTGAATACCTTTCTCTGCAAAAGTGGTTATAATGACTTTAGACATTATAAAAATTAACAAAAAGTTGGTTTTTTTTTAATATGTGTTTCAGATATTTTTTTTCTCTAAGAGAATTTTATTTCCTTCCAGATTGCATTAGCTATAAAATCATCTTACTTTTGTGCCTTTAAATATTTTTTATGGTTTCCAAGAATTCTATTGGATATTCCAAGAACTTTATTCTTGGATTTTCCAATAACTCTATTTGCCAAGAAAATAGATTTCCAAGAAATCCACGGCCGTTTATATTCCAAATACGTCTAAAATCAATGTCTAAAATAGATTTCCAAGAAATCTATTTTCCAAGAAAACCAAAGAAGGAACGTTAATTTTATAATGTCTAAAGACATTATAAAAATTAACAAAAAGTTTTTTTAATATGTGTTTTAGATTTGAGAAATTTTTTTACTAGCTTCATTTTCTAAAAACAAAATATCATTCTAAAATCTTTTTTTTAAAAACCTCACGTGACTTCTCCAATGAAAATTGTAAATACTATGGGATCTGTTTGAATACCTTTCTCTGCAAAAGTGGTAGCAGCTTTACTTAGGAATTCCTCTTTTAACGGAAGCTCATTTGGAACAGGATCCTTCACAATGGGTATGGGATAGTTCTTCAACCATTCAATCTTTTCTTGTTCGACAATTGTTTCAAAATTCTTGGAAGAGTTAAGGTGATCGCTGTTAAGAATATAATATTCATCGGTCTTGATAAGGGATTCGTGCAGACTTTTGAGCAACGAATTGCTAAATTCAATTTCGATCTTCTTTTTCTTCTTAAGATGATCCATCATACAATTTATTTGTGAAAGGGTTAGAAAAACGGCCGTGGATTGATATTCGGCTCGTTTCATCAACAAAATTCGTTCATCCAAGATAGAAATTTCACGAGCCGTTAAAACATTTTCATCTTTCAGAAATCGTTGCAGCATCGTGGGACCCACTAAACCAGTGTTTCTCAAACTTATTTCTTCTACCGCCCCCTTTGAAAATCAATTATTTTTCATCGCCCCCCACTTTTTATACACTCCTAAAACTTAAAAACCACAATTTCATTACTTTAATTAATTTAATTATAGTGTGCTGTATTAGTCGGTTCTGGTGTTTAAACTTACATTCTAAACTAGAAATTTTTACCAGTGAGAGCAATTAAAACGCAACTTTATAATATTAATAATATATTTTAATCAAATTAAAAGTAACAATATAGATAGGTAATCAATTTTAGTTTTTAAACTAATCTAATGGGATGGATGAATTTGATGATTTTTAACAAGTTTGTTGATATCAGGTTCGATTTTACTCAAAAACAGTCGTAAGTCGCCGCGTTTGGTAACTTGCAAATGATATCTGTTTTTAATAAGCAGCGTTGTCACAGCGCTAAATCCACGTTCACACAAATATGACGATGGGAATGATATCAGAAATTGTTGAACGATCGACCACAATCCAGGGTACAACTGCGGAATTGACTGTTGTAGCCAAAATTGTTGGTAGCCATTTTTAAATTTGCTTTTTATTTCGTCGTTCGTTGTCAATTCTATAAGTTCTTCTTCCAGCTGGGGTGATATTGCTATGTTGACTTTTTAAAAAGGATCTAACCCCCATCTGGTATTTTCAATTTCAAAACGTCCTGGAATCTTTCAATGAAATCACTGTGAAGATTTTCCAAATGTTAGCAGTAGACGAGCAAGTCGTCGTTAATGCAGGATGCTGATAAATTGAGAAAATTATGGAACTCACGTCTGCCGATATTCTTCTTGTGTAAGAGCAGCTTGGCTACGAAAGCAGCGACGATAATTTTTTTTTATTAAGTCATCGCCTTGAAGCTGGAGATTCATATCGTTTAAAAATGTATAAAGGTCTGTCAGGTATGCGATATCATTCTTTGATGTGATGAGGTTTTCGGGCAATGCTGTGTCTTTGTTTTCCAAGAACTCTATGACAGAGTCAAACAGATTGTAAAAACGAATCAGACAATTTCCTTTTGATAGCCAACGTACTTCTGTGTGAAAGATCAATCTGTTGAAATCTTCATCATTAGCAACACAAAGCTGATTAAATAATCTGTCATTTAAAGAGTTGTTTCGGATTTTATTGACTGCTCTGATGACATGTTGCAATGATTGAAACAGTCGTTCACTTAAATTTCTAGCAACTAAATGCTGTCGATGTATAACGCAAAGTACAGCAATCACATCAGGAATTTTGTTTTTTAAGTTCGACATGAAGCCTTTTTGAGACCCTGTCATAGCTGGAGCACCATCTGTAGCAGCTGATATAATATTCTTCAAGGGAATTCCTTTTTCATCACAAAACTTTTCCAGTGTTTTAAATATGGTTTCTCCTTTTGTGTCTGTCTCTAAATTTCTAGCAAATAAAAGTTCTTGACATATTTTTTCATCTTTAATGAACCTCACGTAAGACAACAACAATGCTTCATTAGTTGGTAAAGTGGACTCATCCAACTGAATTGAAAATTGACTAGTCTTCAGATGATTGCACAATGACTCTTCAATGTTTTCAGCCATTTCATCAATTCGTCTTTGCACAGAATTATTGCTCAAAGGAATTTTTCGAATTATATCTGCCGCCGGTTTATGGAGCACAGTAGTTATAACTTCTTTTATCGCCGGCAAAATTAACGTTTCTCCGATGGTGTGTGGTTTACCTGTTTGAGCAATTAACAGAGAGATATTGTATGAAGCTCGAAGTCCGTCATCGTCTTGCTTAGCATCCATCGAAAAAGTTTCGATACACTTGGCTGAGCATTATGCTTCTTTTCCAGATCTTGAAAATAGGCTACATTTTTGTCCTTCTTATCTGGATGCATTTTATTTAAATGATCTTGAAGTCTTGAAGGCTTCATCGCTTCGTTTGAAAATGTTTTTGAACAAAGAAGGCACAAAGGCAAAGATGGGTTTGTCGAATTTTCTATGAATCCATATTTAATATATTCTGCACTGTATTGCCGTTTCTTCTTTTTTGCTTGCGACACGGCATTTTTTTTTCTAAAATATGTAAATAAAGTGTTGAACTTAAATACTCGTTTAAAGATAGCGCGCGAAACCACTAATGAAAATAAAAGAAAAATTACGAACTTTTATATAGGATTTAAATACAGCAAGCACCGACAGAAATAAGACAAACACGCACAAACTCGTTTATCTCTTTCGACGCTCAATCGTACTGAGCAAGTTAGGACAAGTATCGATGAACCAGCCGATTGCTACCACGTACAGTCCGTTTTCGTATTGCAAAACTGCCACCTGTCGACGATTCTATTCTGAAAAGGGGCGATACGCTGAGATGGACTTTTTCCTCAGACCGGTTTTTCAGATGCACGGAAGCACGCATGTTAAGTAAACATTTCTCTTTTGTCTGAACCCTATTTTTATGAACTCCAAGCAGACCTGACGCATGCGTAAAAGCGCTGAAGATTTCTCCAAACGAAAACGAACAGTACGTCTACGGAGCACAGCATCATAAGTGCACCGGCTCCCGCAGTTATTCTTTTCCCCCGGAATGTTTGCCACATTTGGTGATTCATGCATTTACACAGCTGTATGCTTTTCGTCATTTTACAGCGTACATGCATACGGCGTGCGGGCTATCCTACGAAATCTGTGTTAAGTATTTTAAGTTTTTATACCATCATACAAGGTAGAAATATAAACTAAGTATTCGTTATTGTGTAGTAGGAAGGTTTTAATTCTAGTGAAATTTAAAATATAAAGTAAATCGAATTACCAGTCTACCATCGCCCCCCTAACCCACGTCAACGCCCCCATTTTTTATGGGCCCCTTAACTCCCCCCTCTAGGTCTCAAACACCCACAAGGGGCGTTATCGCCCACTTTGGGAAAGACTGCACTAAACTATAACCCACACATTTCGAAACATCTGAGGCTTTCAAGTAAACAACTCCTTGGATGATAAAGAACGAAATCCTATAATACACGTGGTGATCTTCATGATATCCAAAAGTGGTTCCTATCTCTCGTTTGCTGTTTATATAGGGATAGAGACTCCCCCCCCCAACATAGGTCATGGAAAGGTCTCCTACTCAAAACGTGATATCATTGGGAAAGGTCATATTTTTTGTTTTCCTTTTTAAAAAAGATAACGTCGTCTAGGTAAGGCCTTGAAACTGACTATAAAAGCTGAGAAGCAGCTCCATTAGATGCACTAGAAGCGTAGCCGTGTCCCTGATAGATGTTTCCCGACGCAGGCTATTTCGAGTTCTGTTGATTTGAAAACGCTCTCCGAAATTGAAAATTTAAAAGTTTTTTTGGCTATTCATTGTGCCAAATTTATTCCTCATTTACCGGCTAATAAAGTCAGTGTTTACATTAAACATGTTGTGGAATCGTCGGAATTACTTAATCAGAATATGGAGAGGAACTTAGTGGACTGTCAAGAGACTAATGATTGCAATCCCTTCTCTTGGAACCTGGTGGATCAAGGTTTAAGACCACCCATTCAAACGGGACGGAGATATACAGATTTCAGAAGGAGTTTCCGATAGAAAAATATTTTTCTCACCAAGAGTTATTTCACGTTTCGACTGAGAACGACAGCCGAGAACGAAGTTCATATTTATCAAACCACAACCTACCCGATCGTCTATTACGAATTATCCTCCAACTTTACCCCTGAACTTTTAAATCTAATCTCCAAGAAGAGATATTTTAAAGCGATCTACAAGAAAAAATTTAAGTGGAATGATTTAAGACTTTTCGGGTACTATGCAGTTCCTCCGAAGACGCATTATTTCATTCTGACAACAAAAAAGAGCCTGTTTCTCGTAGACCGGTGCTCATTAATTCTTTGGGAGCAGTTGAAAATGGGTTTTTCTTTCCTATCATTTACATCATTTCAAGTGCACGAACTCTATAATGAACATTATAGAGATGATATATGGAAGGTCGACCCCCCATTTAGATGATATATGGAAGGTCGACAAGTTTTTTCTCCGCGAAAGAAAAAGAGACATTGAAATAATCACTGTCGAGGATGATGAAGCTTATAAATTACCCATCAAGAAACGGATGAGTTACCGAGAAATACCTTCTTTGATGAATTCGGATAACCAAGAAAGTCAAGGAAAGCCTTCTGTGGACAGCTGGAACGATTTTATGGCTGACAGAATTTAACGGATGATTTATTAGTGAAAAATTGTGTAGATCTCTTAACTAAGAGATGAGTTAAATGAGACAGAAATGTTATGGAGTATTATATCTGAAATTATATCGAAAATATTTTAAAGAATTTTTTTCTTTGTATATAAATTATATGATTGTAAGAATAATAAAAATAAGAAATATACATTACCAATCTTGGATATAATATCTTTTCCAGATTCATTGAATAACCCGTTAGGTTTCAAGATGGAGGGTTCAAAGAGAACCATTTCAGTTTCCCCTAGTTCCAAAATGGTTTCCCAATTCACAAAGATCGTCCAAGATTGGATTCAAAGAGAGATTATGTTCTAAGATTCGGAGGAACGGTTTAAAGACTCCGTTTTCCAAGATTCGGGAAATGGTTCAAAGAGTCCGTTTTCCAAGATTGGGGGAATGGTTCAAAGAGTTTGCCAGGATTCAGGGGAAAAAATGAAGAAATCGCCATCTTGTAATTTTCTGATAGGGTACCGGTGCTCAAATACTTTTGTGACCAACTGTACCTTTAACTCTTTGTGTTACAACTACACTTTCCACTTCTTCTGCTAAGAACTGCATCAATCCTGTAATATTACCTTCGTTTAGGTTCTCACTCTTGGCAGAGATAATCCAGCGGTAACAAATATCACTGGGGAACGCACGAATAATTTTTCGCACTAGGATTCTACCGTATGCTTCAATATTTTCACCCAGAGCAGTTAAAGCTTGTTTTCTTCTGTTATATTCTATGTAAAGATCATTTAGATGCCTTGAAGATGGATCTTGAATAACATTGAAATGTTCTAAGTAATCTAAGTGTGACTGGATAATTCGACCTTTATTTCCGTTTCTTTCCTCCAACAATTTTTTGTTGTTTCATAGGTGTGTCCTATCACACTAATTCCATGAACAAGGCGTTTAGCTTCACCATCTAAATAACCACTGAAGAAAACATGTTTATCAATAACGGAAAGATGTGGATTGGCATCTATCATATATCATATCATCTATCATGTAAAAGAGTTAAACTGTTCCCAAAAACATTGCCACTGCTCTATTTCTCCTGTAAATGATTGTAGTTTAATTGTTGGCAATTTAACTGTATATGATTGAGTCACAGGCGCTGTAGTGGAAGGATTGCCAAATGTCATCGCCAAATCATTGGTAGCCATATTCGAAGCAGTAACATTATTTGCATTATAATTTTTCGTGCTTTGAAAATTAAGGATTCACCAGTGTCTATGTAGTTTTCACACTGCAAATTATCCCTTTCGTATTCTTCATCGTCAGAAAGGAAGTTGTGAATTTCGTTATCTATTAGTTTCATATCATTTAAAGCAGTTGTTAAGCGATTGCAAAGATATTCAACCTTCTCAAGTGAGAAATCATCGTTCAAAGTATCAATTTCAGTGGAAAAGCGAGAAACATTACTACGCACGGCTTTCCACTTTCGTTTCAGTTGTATCATTTTGACTACAGCTTCACCGGTCGGCGCCATTGCCCGTGCAGTAGAAAAGAACAAAAAAACAAAACTATGTTTTACTGTCGGAAATAAAATAATTCAGCAAGAATAATCCAACAGTAGGAAGTGTAAGTTCAAGGTTCTGTTTCGTAAATGGTTTTTTCAGCACCAGATATTAGAAGATAGTATTTTATGCCCATTTATTTCCTAACATAAAAATAAAATATAGAACAAGCAAAAAACATTTATGAATACAAAAAAACGTAAGTAATTCACAAAAGGGTAATGTTATTTTTAATTGTTCGCTGGCTTTGCCGCAGCACGCTTCAGGCCACTTGGTGGAATTATCAATGACAACCAGTATATATTTTTTGCCATCAACAGTTCGCGGCAGAGGAGCCAGGATGTCAAAGGGAGACATCCGCACAGACATCTCAAGTTTGGCACCACTTTTGCACGTCTTTCCTTGCATGACTGCAGAAGCGCTCGGACTCTATGTAATTTCTTCATTATTCCGAAGTGGTTTCCTGTCGGAATGCTATGTAATTCTTTAAAGAGGTCCGTTATCTTAGAATTATCCTCTGCCATCGTAAGTACGAATCGGATGATGAAAACCTCATCCGATTCGAACTTCCGGTAGGTGACACCGTTTCGCATATGGAGTGAGTCCCAGAAAGCCCAGGATTGTTTTGTCGTAGGACTATAGATCGAATTATCCTGCCAGGTAGGTTATCTGTTTGAAGATGCCATGAAACCAGTCATGGGTTTAATGTCGCAATTTTCCAACTGGTCTTTCTTGACTTCTTCAGCAGAAACCCTATCATCAATTTGTTGTTGGACGGCCCAAACACTTCGTTCGATTCTTTGCTCCAAAGCAGAAAATCTCTCTTCTATTCGTTCTTGGGCAGAAGAAACTCTTTCTTTAGTGTGTCCAACTTTATTTTGAACAGCGACTTTTCTGCGTTTCATAGCCTCAAATTTGTTTTCTATTATGCAGGTAATTTCTCTTTTCAGTTCTTCTTGACCTGCTTCAATCTTTTGTTGAACAGCTTTCATCTCTTCTTTAATGGAAACTTGATAAGCTTCCATCTTTTCTTGAAATGCAGCAAAGGCAGCCACGAGCTGTCTCAGTTGTTCTTCAATCGTTGTAGTGAATGATTAGCTCCATAGTTTAGACTATAAATTTGCATATAAAAATAACTTTCAGCAAAGACCAATATATAGCAGAAGTGTAAAATGGCTAACATCCTTACCTCGCCAGGCTGGTCATGTTAAAGAAATCATTTCAAGTAATAAAGGAAGTTTAATTAAAGGATATTTGTATCGAAAAAGGATTTTAATTGTTTTTGGAGACAGTGGAAAAGAGGTATCTTCTTCGGAATTTCAGATAGCCACATAAAATAAAATCCCAGCCCAATCAAATAATTCGAATTTTTGAAGTCATTGACCTAGAATACTCTTTATGATGACCCCATTCCCTACAAACCAAGAACATTTTGAATTTGATTTAATAAAAATAAATATATATATATATTACCAATCTTGGATTATTGAACATAACTATATATTTTCCAGATTCATTGAATAACCCGTTAGGTTTCAAGATGGAGGGTTCAAAGAGAACCATTTCAGTTTTTCCTTTAGTTCCAAAATCGTTTCCCAGTTCAGAAAGATCGTCCAAGATTGGATTCAAGGAGAGATTGTGTTCCAAGATTCGGGGGGAATGGTTTAACGAGTCCATTTTCCAAGATTCGGGGAATAGTTCAAAGAGTTTGCCGAGATTGGAAGAATGGTTCAAAGAGTTTGCCAAAATTCAGGGAAAAAAATAAATGAATAAAACGCCATCTTGTAATTTTCTGATAAAGTACCGGTAGTCCAAATACTTTTGTGACCTATTGTAGCATCGACGCCTGGAGCTTTTTTGGGTTTTAAGGAGCTGATATAACCGACAGCCAGCTTAGGTGTGTCGAGGAATGAAAAATTCAAAAGACCAGGGAGTTTTAAGAAGGTGTTAACAGTATCATAGCTTTGCAGATGTGATTGTTGTCGTAAGGAGTAGTATTGGTAGTAAACGTTTCTTCTAGTATATCAGCAAAGGTATTGGTCTGAATAAATCATTCCGTTGATGCAATGTAAGGCTCTTACTTGCGCAGTGGCTAATCGCACCGACGGTGCGAATAGCTTCTCTTCTTTTTCTAGTCTTCTAACGTAGGTGGTGCTGTTCGCACCACCTACGTTAGCGCATGCGCACAATCAGTCCAGGTGCAAGCATTTTATGCCGATTTGCATGCGCACAGCTCTTTTGATTCAATGATCTTACAAGTTTCAATCATCTTACAAGTTTCTGCTTATCTTCCTTATATGCCATTTCTTTGTTAATTAAATTTTAGTTATTGTTACTGAAACTGTTATTGGTTTCAATCGACGGCAGATAAATAAGACACCTTAAATTGTGCGTGTGCGAGATGATACATTTAAAAACAAAACGGATAAGTAAGAACTTGAGATTGAACTAAATTTTGTAGATTCAAGAGTTGCCAAACGAGCAGCTCCTGACAAATTAATCGAAGAGGGTGAAGTATCTATAACTCCACAAATTGTACCTATACAAGGTATGAGAAATAAAATAGTAAACATTGAATCTATTCGAAAGTGTTTTCAACCAGATGCTTTCCTGATAATTGAGCAATTAAAAAGTGCAATCATTTGCATGGGGTGGAAATGCTGTGACTGTTTAGAAGATTTAGAATATAATTGTATTGTCT
>KK117292.1:68918-121928 GCA_000611955.2 Stegodyphus mimosarum | reverse complement strand
GTCTTCTAATTTTTATTATAAAAGACGAAAAATTTCAGAGAGGAATAAGGTAAAATCTTGATTGTGTAAAACACATCTTCGAATCTAAATGTATTATAAGAAGTACAAAAAATGTATACAAGATCTTAGCACCCACCAGTCATTTATTGCGAATATAAAAGTCTGCCCTTTTTTATATATAAATAAATAAAGGAAATGTGGGCAGTTCACGCACTTAGGATACGTTCTTTTCGATTCAGTTCAAATGACGGATCTGGAACTGACAACCCAATGCGCATGCGTGGTTAATGTTGGTGCGAATAGCCTGAAGAGGCTAATCGCACCGGTGGTGCGAATAGCATCGGCCCTCTTACTTGTCCAGGATTCTTTTGGTTATATAAAAATTGTTTATGGAAAGCTCACTTCCGGTGGCAACGGTGAAAGCGTTTATATTCATGCTTTAGATTTGCGGCGAAAGATTGATGTTTATAGACAATTAGCTACAACGTTTTTAGGGGTAATATTGAAATTCACTCATAAATTTAATATTTTTTTTTAATTTTGTGTAAGATAATTATATATATATATATATATATATATGTGTGTGTAGGAAGAGTTTCATTGAAACAGAAATCTGAAACCAGTTTTAAGAATAGACATTAAAAAGCAACACACTTGGTAATATTATTTTTTATCGAAGTAATGATTTTCTTTCCGCATTGAAAGAGCAATTAAAAATTTCTATTAAATGTTTTGATGTTTATTTACGTGCCCAGCAATTTTCACACTTTTCTTTCTTTTATAATGTTTAATGTTATTCTGCTTTTGCTTTATAACTTAAAATAAATTTTTTGTTCTCTTATATTCGGTATATTAATGCTTCTTAATTGTGACATTAATCCTCCAAACTTTCTACTCAAATCATGGCGCTTTTTTTTTTTTTTTTCGTAAGCCTGTGTTGGTTTCTGTTTTTATCTATTTAGTTAGTGCAGTCATGCTGAGTGTTGATTTATACATTAAAATGGTCTGCCGTTTTGATGTTACCTGTATTATGAATTGATTTTAAGCAAATGTAAATAGATGCGTCATTCTCCAAAAACATTACACTTTTAGATGTCAATTTTTAAATTTTTTTAATATTTTTTTAATAATTCCTATATCATTCCAGCCTACGGTCGAGATCGCTCACAAATATTTTTCATGGAAATAATTATTTAAGTTTCCTCTGCCCATGGAGTTGACACAGAATATTGTCGAAATTTAGAATTGAAATATGAAATTAAGCATCTTTTAACATCACCTTCAGTGTAACCAAATATCTTAACTAAAATTCACATTGTATAGTTTAATAAATAAGTACTACAGTACAGTTTAAACACAGAATGGACATTTAATTAGAAAATGGATGCTGAAAACAAAAAAAAAAAAAAAAAAAAATTTTTTTTTTTTTAAAACAGTTTACTCCAGATTAGGAAACAATTTAAAATCCAAGTTTCAAAAGAAATATGTATGTCAGCAGGTAAGCACAGAGTCATTTAATACTTGTTTTATATCTCTAGAATAAAGCCAGGATAAGTCTGTCTGAGATGGGAACGAAAGGGTGTTTTCTGCATTTTTAGACGTGAAGTCATCAAATATATTCCACCCTATTGACAGTCATCTTCTTATAAAATCATCCCTACAAAGTGATGCGTTTTTTCCGGTCTGTGAATTTTGCAACCACATATGTATTTATTAAGCTAACTTCTGTCGAAGGTAATTTGATTGTACTACATTAATTCATTTTCGGAATTTTGTCATCTGTGTCAGAGTGTACATCATTCACTTTTGGTCTCTTAAAAGAGGATTTAGGCTGATTTAAGTTGGAACATCCAAGTTGGTCAGGATGTAATACCAATAGCATTCCTTTATCATATCTGTGTGAACAAACATCAGTTGGCATACACTGAAAACAGCTTAATGTTCTGAAACACAGAACATTAGGTTCTGCTGTGGCCCACAAGCCTTGGTGCACTTTCATTACACTTATAAATTTTTCTACTTAGACTTTCACAAAGTGTACTAAATTTATATTTTTTTATTAGTATTATTTCAATACTTTTAATATTTTTCTGTAGTTCAGAGAGAAGTTGATTGAAGCATGAAATGTCTTTTTCCCTGGCCAGTAATACATCAGCAGTACACTTCAAAGTCCTCCCGAGCCCATCTGGTGCACCTTTTCCATGCCCTGCTTCCAGGTTATTTCCTTCACAGATGGAAAGTGTGTGCCAATTAAATTAAACATCTTTCGGCTCTAATATTGTGTACTTGGTACATCGTTGAGGAAATGAATAGTTTTTAAGCTAGAGACAAGGTTTTTCATATTTTTAAGTACTGGACTCAAGTGGGTACAGATAGCAATAGGATCATGTTTCAGATTTTCTGATAAGTAACAGAATGACTTAGTAAGTATTGCAGTAGACAATTTATTAAGTAAACTATGAACAATTATTTAGTAAACTATGACTCTGTGGATGCTTACTTGTTGGTGTGAACCACCAAAATGAAATGCCTGGATTTGCCTTGAGTAATTACACTCGTAATTTTCAGAGAAATCCATATGGATCAACACTTCCTTGGGTTTCAATTGGTCTTTTATATTCTTCACTTCTCTTTGCTGGTGTAAAAGGTTACTAATATGAACCCTGAACTGTGGCATTTCTGATTGCAAGGCATGAACCAGTTCTGCAGCAGAACAGTTAATCTGATCTTTAGAATGCTTTTTAACAGTTTTGAGAATTCCTTTGGCTACAATATTAACTTTTTCAAAATCCGTTTCTCATATGACACTGTGTCTTCTTCTGAATATTCTAAGAACTTAATCTTTTTGCTTTTACATTCATTGCAGTTTCTCTCTAAACACTTCTCAATATTGTCTTTAGAATCACAGCACAAACTTTTGTAAAGTTCATCTGGGGCTCTCTCAGAAATAATCTTCAGTTGTTTTAATGCACTCACCATGAGTTTCATTTCTCATTAAGGCTGCATAAACATGTGTCTCACTTACCTTCTTTTTTCTGGATACACCAGAATGGACGAAGTTTGCAAAATGTACCGTAATATATAAAATATTGTGTATGTTTACTGGAGAAAGCTTTATGAAGGTTTTGCAAACTATCACTCAAGTAGCGTTTTTGTTTCTTCACTCCTTTTCTACTTATTGTATCTTTCCTGTCAGGCCATAATGTGCTGCAAGAATCACCTTCCAAAAAATCCTGAATATCTTGTTTAATCAGCTGCAACTTGGCTTGCATCATGGGTTTTTCTTTACCATCTCTACTTTTAAGATATTTCAATTTGAATTTTTATTTACATTCATTCATGCACTTATACTTTTTTATAATTTTTTAGCTACATAACAGAGAAAAGATTTTCTAGATTCTTTCTTATTTCATGCTTTCTGAAAATTATCAGTGATTTGGGAAATCATTGCTTCGTTAAAAACTAATCCCCTTTTTATAAGAGAAGATACCTTCACCCCTTTTAGCAATTTCTCAACTTTAATATTTGGTGTATCATCTTTCCTTTTGTTTTTTGTTTCCTTTTCCATATAATATCTACTTATATTACTTGCTACATTTTGCTATATATATACTTTTAGTTCTTCCTCTAGTTTTTTTATTTTCCTGTAAGTGGCTGACCTACTTTTTCTTTACTTTTTTTCCTACTGCTTTCTTTTCTAGATTTTCCTGAAGAGTAACTGTTTGTAGATATTTCAGAACTTGCCTACTGTGGCTGTAGACATGATAAATTGTCTAGAGGTTATGTAGGTTAATTAGGACTACAGGTAATACAGGAGTAGAAGGAGGGCTGTCCACACTTAATATCAGTATCTATTCTTTCTTTTTGTCTGCATGGTAAAGTGTCATTGAACATGCTTTCCAACTTTTTGTACTTAGCTCTTTGCTCTCAGATTGATGTCATTTCATGAATAGATTTTATTTTGCCTGCTTCGTTTTGAGCATGGTACTGTTCACGTTCTTTTCTCTTTGCTTCTTCATATAACTTGGGATTGCTTTTAATAAGTTCACATCTTTTCTCTCACATTCTCTTTTCTGTTTCTGCCTTGCTAATTTGTACCTCACATTCTTTCTTAGTTTTAGCCATATCTGAAATTTAAAAAAAGTTTTTTTTTACTATCATGTTTGTGTAATGTAACTCTTTTAATTTTATATAAACTTTTCATAGTATTAGCAACTATTTACTAGATATGTAACTTTAAAATCAAATAGGCCTGCTGCTAGCTACATCCCTGTTTATTATCATAGCTGATTTCTTGTCTTTTTCTTTTTCAGATTGGTTGAAACATCATTCATTATTACCAAGTTTAAGTCTATCTCTATGTTTGGCACCTAGAATTTTTTATTTTATTTTATTTATGGTTGAATTACACCAATGAAATGAAAATCTATTTTGTTTGCTTAAAAGTCATGTAATGGTGGTTAAATAATATCAGACAAAAAGAATTGCAATATAACGTAATTTATATGTAAAACCTAGAAAGTGGGTGCTAGTAAATATACACATGACATATTATATTTATTACTGTAAAAGAAATGTAACCTCATAGTTAGGCCTAACAATTTCATGGGTACAGTATCAACTCCATGGGCAAAGCTACCCACAGGATGAATATGGAGATGATGAAATCACATTTTCAGTGTAAGCTAAACCACATTTTTAATGATATAAAATGGTGTTAAAGTTTTTGATGTATTAGCAGCATTTACACCTAACATGATTAAAAAAAACGTACAATAGTTCACATTTTATAGGTTTTATAAAAGTCATGAAGTTGACAACCAATAAACATACCTAGAATTGAAACTTTCATCTTTTCCTGTGTACAAACAAAGCTTTATTCATATCTGTACTCAATGATATCTGTACTCATGGCTGCCTCTCTACAATACCACTAGAAAGAAAGAACAGTGTTGCCATGTGAAAAATGTTTTATAAAAATCCATCTGTCCGTGGAGGTGATGCTTGAACCCGATTGCAAACTTTAAATGAATAAAACTATCTAAATTTACCAGATTTATTGTAATTTCAACAGGTAGAAATATTTTTCAATACATATATATTTAATTTGACTTAATTAAAAAATAATATTTCATGTAGTTTTAACAATATGTCAACATGTTTGAGTAAACTATGGGTTGCTTGCAGTCCACGGAGTTCATTTTTCTCACATATTTGGAATTTTCTCATACAAAAACAATTTTAAATAAATTTTCAATTTTAGGGGACTAATTAGTACCCATCTAAAACTACATAGTACAATTTTTTACATGGCCATTGTGTTACTAGAACAGTTAATATTCTTGAGTTTCAAGAAAGTGCCTGAATTGGGAGAATGACTCAGATAGATTGTTAAAAGAGAAGATGGTACTTGTCTTTTAGCAGGCATGAGTAATTTTTGATTACAAAATCTGATTGTCAAATTAAGTGTAATAATAATTGTTAAAGCTTCCCAGACTTGTGACTAACCATTATGGTCGTTTTAGTGTAACAAATTGTAAATTGAGCAACTACGTTTGCCCAATAACCATGTTCTGCTACAGAATGGATGTTCAGAACCTGCTGAGAGACTGACAAGTGCAAGTATTTAATTCTCAAATCAATAATCCATAATGTATTCAGTTTTTTCTAGTTCTGCCCAATAGAGTTTGGCACTGCAGGATTTGATGTTGATAAGGTTATCTTTTTTGTTTTAAACTATAGAAATTGACTGTCAATTAATTTTAAGACTCAGTTTATGTCAGAGGGTAGATAAGAGTGCATGGTAATAAGGGCATATGAGATAATGTGGAATCTTTGGTTATGGTAATTTTGTGATCAACCAACCTTCTCAGTGCCAACCCACTTTTTTTTTAACAGTTTCTCCCCCCCCCTTGTTTCGATTCTTAGCCGAATTATTTTTCTGTTAGAATTTTCCAATTTTCTTACTGTTTCATCTGAACAAAACTGCTTTATCTTTGAATTAGAGACAAAAAATATGTGCTAAAATGGTAAAAATTCATATTAGTGGAATTAGCAATATGAAGCTTTTGCTATTGTTAAATAGCAGAACAAATTATCCATGTTTTTTCTTGGAGGGAGGGTTTTTTATTTTTTTTTAATATATATATATGTATGTTTCCATTTTGAGCTGAGCCGCAACTCTGGTATAACTTTTCTGTTTTGTTTCTAAATATTTCAGTTTAATAAAAATGACCTTTAACATAAAAGAAAAATAGGTGTTGAAATGTTTTAAAATCCTTAAGAACTGAAATCTCGATTAACAATTTTGCTGAAATAGTAGAACAAATATGTACAGATAAATTTATAGCTGTTCTCTGTAAATAATCTTTAGCATAAGTAGAAAAATTCTGAGTAAAAATGCAGCAAAGTTACTTTGAATCCTTTGTTTTGATTCTTTAAATTACTATGTATGTAATCTTTAAAAAAAAAACTATAAATTTCTTAATACAGACATTAAAATAGTTGAAAATAAATAAAATTTAAATTAAGGCACATATTTTGGTAAAAATATATTTAAGGGTGCTCCTTGGCGATTTTTGGTGATTGGCCAGCAAGGCACAATTTCAAGATGGCAGCTACACAAAACCAAAGTAGCATGTAAAAGAATTACACAAACTCAATATCCATGTACACAACGATCTATATTCACTTGGAAAAACATCAGAGAATTGCACAAACTCCTCCTTTGAAAATTCCTTTGATTTTGTCCATGTACACATCGATTTATTTTCACTTTTTAAAAAATCAGTAAAATGATATCATATAATGTTAAAACAAAGTTACTCATCACTAAAAATATGTAGCCAATCGAAGGTGCATTTTAAATCACACAATGAAATAACATAAAAAAAGGAAATACATCTTATCTCATATACATACTGCAAAAAGGAAATACATCTTATCTCATATACATACTACAAAAAGGAAATATTGACTTACCATATTTAGAAATTTTTGTGTCTTCAGTCTGTGTTACACAAAATTGTTTAACAGATCCTAAAACTTTCTAAAATCATCTGAACAAGAATATGCATACTGCCATCACCACATAAATTCACAAGAGTCAAAAATATCCTCCTTAGTGCCAGACTGTCATTGGCATTTCTTGCGTGAACTTTTTTTGCGACAGACCCATTCAAAGCCATCTGAACGATCTTCATGTTTGACCATACTCATTTCCTTCGTACAAACAGGACACTTATAATGACTACTTAGTAAAGCGTCATTTACACATCATTCAATTAATGCTTTTTGTTCCAAGTCGTTCAGAAACTTCACATTAATCTCATCACATACACCCATTTTACGGTGTACAGCTCAAAATAAGCAACGTACTTCCTACCTGACATCCAACACAGAAATAAGCCCTTACAAATATTTTCCCATCAGTCAAATTCTCCACAATCATGTCATGATAGGGTTTCCATAATATTCAACTCCTCAGGTTACCATAAATGAAACAATACTTGGCGATAATCCGAAAGGAATCCTAAAATTTACCGATATTTCAATAAGTTCCGATTATTAACCGATATTTCATTAAGTTAATAAAAAGTGATTAAAAATATTACATACAGTAGTCCTGAAAATTTGACTATCAGTTTTTTTTTTTAAATTGTTAAAAATCTGCTGGTCAAGCAGAACATTAACCTTGAAATAATGTAGTGATTTATTAATAGTGAGACTATGCAAATTTCTAACATCACCTATATTAATTTAGAAGTAAAACAACAAAAATCAGCGTTATATTTTCAAATTTTCACAAGACTGGTTTCGATGGTTTTACTGAACCATCATCCTCAGCTGCAAAAGCACAAATGAACGAAACAAGATATAATGATTAGCTAAGATAAGAAAGCCTGGACAGGAGACAAGCTACTGGAGCCATCTGTTGATGAAACCAGAACTAAAACATAATTTCTTTAAAGGCTGAAAGCAAAGATGGATTGGAATTAGGGTCGTTAACTAGAACAGAAAGATTTTTTTGAATGTGAAATGCCTCTAGAAAATCCAGTTCACTAGTGGAAGATGTTTGTTGAATAATTTTGGCAGCAGAAAAATTGAAAGTGGGATTTTTGGACCAACAATATTGGGCAACAGAAGACTTCTGTGTTTCCTTTTTTCTAACATATTCCTCATGTTTCTTAAGGCAAAATTTGAAGGCTCTCTTAGTTTGCCCAATGTAAATTAAACCACACTGGCAAGGAATCCTGTAAATACCCCAGGAATTCATATCCGGAATGGAGTCCTTGAGTATGGAACTCGGAATTTTATTGATGGGAGAATAAATGACCCAAAAGTTAAATTTCTGTAAAATACGTGCAACTTTATAGCTATTGATGGAATGATGGAAAGAAGGGAACGACAACAGAATTTTTATAATCTCCTAAAACAAGAGTCTGTCTTTTGGTGTGTTGAGATGAGAATTTTTTAACTGCTTGATTAATAATGTTGGGTGAAAAGCCCTTGTCAATAGCTATTTAAATAATTTAGTTCTTCATGAAGGAGATAGTTTGGAGGAGCAAACTTGAAGAGCATGGAAAACACAGGAATAAAATGAAGCTAACCTTTGTTTATCCCAGATGACATGATTTGAAGTGTGGTGGGAGGCAAACTGATGAAGGTTTACGATAAACCATAGTACTGAAGTTGGATGTGTTACATGTGACCAGAATGTCAAGAAACGGAAGAGAATTGCAAGTCTCAAGTTCAAAAGTGAACTGAATAGTAGGATCAATGGAATTCATTGTTGAAAGAACTTTATTTAAATCGCCGTTATTACCTTCAAACAGGATAAAAGTATCGTCTACGTAGCAGAACCATGCTGGGAAGTTAAAAGTTTCAAACAATTTTGATTCATAACAATGCGTGTAGATATCAGCCAGGAGGGGACTGAGGGGGCTTCCCATGGCTAATCCCTCAGTTTGCTTGTAATATTTATTTTCGAAAACAAAATGCGTTTGTTTCAAACAGAGTTGAGTGAGAGAAATTAGCTCATCAATTTCGATGCAAGAGAAATGAAATTTGCGAAGTCTGGTTTCTAGACATCTTAATGCACCCTCCACTGGAACATTGGTGAATAATGATTTTACGTCAAAAGGAACCATGAGTAAATTTATAGGAGAAATGTTTTTAATCTTTTTTACAAAATATATTGAATTTTTTATGGTGTTATTGCTTAATACAGTTGAAAATCTAGAAACTAAAATATGTTGCTAATGGATACGAGGCAGTACCTAAATTTGATACAATAGGGCAGAAAGGAATATCACTTTTATGAATTTTGGGAAGAGCTTATAATCTGGCATAATTCACAACAGATGGGATAAGCGAATGTTTTAAGTTGCTTGAAAGGATTTGTGAAGATTTGATCACAGTTTTTATTTTTGAAAGGTCTGAAGGTGAGGGATCTTTAGGAATCGGATTATATGGTCCTTCGTTTAAGTTTAGTGACACCATCGATGTAAGTGTTCTTATCCATGACGACTATCTGGCCATCTTTGTCGGCCTTTGAAATGATAATATCTGTATTAGAATGAATTTCACGCATTGAAGCTCTTTCTCTCGGGGTTGGATTTGGTTTCAAAGATTTATTGTTGAATTTCACATTATGAGCGCTAAGATGCCTAATCATTTCTTTCTGTGAATCTGAAACTTTACTGAACTTGAAAGCTTTTTTGATGGGAACCAAAATCTTTGGAATCGGGGGTTTAGAGGTTTGTGAGAAGTTAAAATTATATTTTAGAATTCTCTCTTGTTCTTCTGATAAACTAACATTAGAAATATTAACTATTGGCTTAATGTTTACAATGGGAAGATTTTTTGAACTACTTGAACTAGAAGACTGTAAAAGAAGTTTTTTAAATTTAACTGCAAGGTTGTTTTTATGATAGTTAACTGCATACTCCATTCTAGACCAAGATTTGTGTTCAAGGCCAGTGAATTTCGATATGAATTAGCGAGTTCCAGATGAAACTTATAGAGCTCATGTTCAATTTTGGATAACTGTTGGCGTGTATTCCTTATGATGGACCAAAGTAAGGCTAGCGTGCAGTTTAACAGAATTCTCGAAACGCGACTGGAAGGTTTTTGATTAAATTTGATTTGAATAAAATTGGGGATCAATTTTTTACTTTTACACTTAAGTAAAAAGTCAAGATGATTCAGGAATTCCTGTCGTTTCAGACGTAATTCAGTGAAACATTAAATGGATGAAGGCATGATAAACAATGCAGAAAATCAAACTAAATTAACTAACCAATAATAAAGCAGGCACAAAACAGCAGAAAAATTTCACACTGAAATAAATAGAAAACAAAATATTTGCAACTAAAATGCGTGAAAATATAACGCTGATTTTTGTTGTTTGACTTCTAAATTAATATTTGTTCGGTGTGTTATCGTATTACCTATATACTACAAATGTGTATTTTAATTACTGAATTACTCTACATATTTATGTGTCTGAATGTTTTTAAGTTTCCATGTTATGTTTAAAACTTTGTTATGGCATTCTGATTTTGGAATTTTTACTTTTTGCACTTTGTGATGCACTTTCTTAGAACCTGTGTAATGAATTAAGTGATAGGTTTTTTTGTCCTTCTTTTTTGTGGAAAGTCCTGTTTGTCCCCTTCCTTCTGTTCAAAACAAAATCACTAAAGAATGCCAGGAGGAAAAACATATTTTAGGGTATCCCTTGGTGAATTTTTGGCCCCGTTCCTCTTTACGTTGAATGTTTTCCCAAGTAAAATAGCATCCAAAACATAAAAAATTATAATCTCAATAAACTGCATTTTAAATCAAAATAAAACAGGGAAGTAACTTAAAAGTGGAAATACATTTTATCTAATCTGCGCAATACAAAAAGGAAATATTGACATACCTTATTTAGAAATTTCTGCGTCTTTGATACGTAGCACATAAAATTCCTTAAAAGCCCCAAAAACTGTTTAAAATTATCTGACCTAGAATCAGTATACTGCCATTGCCACATAAATTCACAGAAGTAAAATCCAAAACTATCCTCTGGGTTAGCTTATATTTAAGGGTGCCTATTGGATTATTGCGAAGTTGTTGTTTCATTTATCGCCAAGTATCAAGTTTTTATTTCATTTATGGTAACATGAGTAGTTGAATGTTATAGAAACCCTATTATGACATAATTGGTTGCGTGATTGTGGTGAATTTGACTGATGGGAAAATATTTGTTAGATGTCAGTTAGGATGTACGTTGCGTATCGTGTGCTGTGCATCGTAGAATGGCTTAAGGTGGGTTGGTGATATAGAAAGAGAGAGTTTTTTTTTTTTTTTTTTTTTTTTTTTTTTTTTTTTTTTTTAGTGGTTGAGGACAGAGGAAAAGAAACTGTTAGATGTAATTCAGCAGAATTATAAAGTGTCCTGTTTGTATGAAGGAAATGCATATGGTCGAATGTTGGAGGAAGGTTTTTGACTCTTATTTTTGTGAATTTATGTGGCGACGCCGGTATACAAATTCTAGTTCAGATCATTTTAGGAAGTTTTTGGATGCTATTAAGGAATTTTGTGTGACTGAAGACATGGAAATTTTTTTTAATATGGTAAGTGGATATTTCTTTGTGTAGTGCTTAGATGCTATAAGGAATTTCCTTTTTTCATATTATTTCATTGTTTGATTTAAAATGTAGTGTATGGATCTTATATATTTTTTGTTTGCTTCTAGTGTAGAATTGGCTGCTCCTTTGACTTTTTAAATGAAAATAGATTGATGTGTACATGGATACCGAGTTTGTGCAATTCTTTGACTAGTTATTTTGGCTTTGTGTAGTGCGGATTTATGTGCCAAAATAACGATTCAAAGAATTTCACAAACTTGGTTTCCATGTACCGTCAAAAACTGCCAATTATCACCACGGGGCACCTGTAAATATATTCTTACCAACCTCTGCACTACCGAACTGTCAGTGGCATTTCTTTCAAAAATCGAATTTTATTACACCACACATACCTTCCATAGCGTTGATATAAGCTCCGATTTTCGAATCCTCAAATGTCACTGCATAAGTTACTGAAAGGTGAATGAAGCCACTTAAATATTGATTTACACACCAGTCAATCAATGTTTTCTTTCCCATTTGTTTCAAATCATACAGAAACTTCAGGTTAATCTTACCATGGCAGCCGTTTTACCATGTACAGCACAAATTAACAAACATACTTCCCAGCCGACATCTAACGCAGAAATAAGCCCTGAGAAATATTTTCCTGAGAATCAAAATCACAGCAGTCACGCATTATAACCAGCTGCGTCATAATAGGGTTTCCAAAACATTCCCAACAAAATGCTCAGCTACCATAAATAAAACAACAACTTGGCGATAGTCAAAAGTGTACTGTAAAATATAGACTGCCCAATGTCAAGTTATGGCTATTGTTTACCATTCGCATTCGTCCTTTCTTTTTCTAGCTGTTAGCAGGTTTATGGCTGTATCCCTATTACAAACTAAACTTTCAGCTTATTCTAGGTTATGTTTCCAAGTTTGTATCTACGCATAACTCTTGCATAGTGTTATCTGTGCAAGTAAAAATGTCAAAAAAGAAGAAAATAAATTAAGCATGATAATGGAACTGAAATTGGATGCTTTAAGAGATGAGAAAAACAAAAGTATTAATAAAATTGCCCTGGATTTAGATGAAATATTATGAGTTGTAAATAAGACATCCCTTCTTCCATAACACTCTAACATTTTCGCTAGCTTGACATCCTCTTAGTCCACATTAGGTCGAGTTTACTGGTCTCTTCTCTGTATTAGTTAGTAACAACATGGAATTTATATGTCATAGATTATTCACATGAAATTTTTGTGCCAGTAGTTTCAGATTACTACTGATTATCTTCAGGCTCTCAGGTAGCAACATTTATCACCACAAATCCATCACCAAAGTTGCCAAATCACCTATAACTACATTCCAGAGGTCAGTTGAAATAAGGCTTTCATAATTAGCTGTAACTTGGTATATGTTAAATGTTATTGAAGGATGTGTTTAAAGAACATGATATTCTTTGCATTAAAAACACTGAAATGGCCATTAAAGGCCAAATGTGGCCGATGTTTTTTATAGCCAGTATTTAATTGTTATGGTATTCCTCCAGCCAGAGTTTTTTTAATGGCTGAATTCAAATTTTTTCTTTCCACACTTTTTTAGAAGGTAATTTTGCATATCAGCGTTAGTTAAATTTGAAATTTTTCTTCATAAGTCTTCATGCTTGTAAAGCAAGCATACAGTCTCACAAGTTAAAAATAATTTATTTCGTATGCCAATGGATAAAATATATTTAAAAGCATTTTGAATGATTTTCCAGATTCATCATTAATTTAAATTGATTATCTTGTGCATAAAAGTGAAAATTCTCTGCATCATGACCATAGTTTGGAAATTTAATGTGAATGATTGACTGCATTTTAGCTTTTTTTTAGTCATTTGAAGCACTTAAGTTATGAGAAGTGTCCTTGAACTGTAATGAACTAACTGCTTCAAGGTACAAATTCTTAGTTAACCACAATAACAGAAAATTTATAGAGTAGGAAATGTTATCAGTGGTGAATGTCAATTTGTTTGACTCCTACTTCGTTGAATTCATGGAACATAGGAAGTATAAAAATAATGGAGAAAATTTATAATCTATTCTTAAAGCAGTGAAATTTCCAACTGAAAAAAGAAGAAAAAAATCCTTGAGTAAGATTACTGATTGATTTTAAGAATAACTTCCTAATTAAAAATGTAAAATGTGTTATAACATATGTATGTGATGGCTATTTCTTTGCCAACTGTCATACTTTTTCTTCTGTAAAAAATTACACAATTGCACCAGAATGGTTACACTAAGTATACTATTCTGTTACTGATTAAAAGTTTAAGTATACCTTTGATATTAATATTTTTAAAACATTGTTTAAAAAATATTAATATTCTAACTACTGCTTGTATCTAATCTCGTACAAAGATTTTATGGCACTTTTTTTTGTGTGTGCGTGCATAATGCAGTGGCATGGCCAGCGCTTTTGCAACCAGGAGTGCCCCCCACCCACTGAATGCACCTCCTTTTTCTGTATGCAAGCAAATAGCTAAAGAAATGTCAAAAAGACATAGTCAATAAAAATTAAAACTGTGTTAATAAACTAAAACTCTGTTTATTTTTGAAGCAAATTTTAATTCCAAGCTTTTAAAGTTTTATTATTATTTTGCTTATTTTTCTGTTTGTAAAACGATCATTGCAATCTAGAGGTCTACCTTCACCTCTGCAGTTGCAGCTACGTAGATGGTATAGAATGATCTTTTAAATCCAAAATACAGATTTGTAGGTCTTAAATACTTCTGAAATGATTTCTTTATGTAAAAAAATTGTCACAGCTATTAGTTTGCAATTAAGTAATTTCAGATTTTAAATAAGAAGAAAGATTCAAAATTTGTACTCGAAAATATAACTATGAAGCTAGATATTATCTGTTTTTGTCAATGACTTTTTGTTAACTTTCAAGCATTGCCATAATTCCATGTTCATAAAACTTCTCTTTTTTGCAAGCAAAAATCTGAATTAGATGAGATTTTACATCGTAAACATTATAAAAAATTTCGCTATTTAAGGAAATCAGCAGGTGCTAGGTCAAGGCTATATGGTGGATGTGACAACACATCACAACCTAGCTCTAATATTTCTCAAATATTTTTGGTAAGTCACTAAAGATGTGTAGAACCTTGCATTATCATGTTCGAAAACAATATCATTTCTAATTCTGTTGAATTTGGTGAGGTGCTGAATGCAGACATTTGAATTAACTGTTTAATTTCTTAGTAAAAGTTTAAAATTCAGAATTCCTTTATAATCCCACCAAAAGGCATCATAATTTTTTTTTTTCGTTAATCTCAACTTTTGATGTTGCCTAGGCCAGTTCATCCTGCCTCAACCACGATCTTTTTCAATTAACACTGTTATAAAGTATCGACTTTTCATCACCAGTAATCAGTCGTTTCAGAAATGGATCAGTTTCATTGCATTTCAGAAGTGAATCATAGGTGCTAATGCATTGTGTGAAATGAATTTCTTTTTAAGCTGGTGAGGGACACATATATCACGTTTCTTAACATAGCCAAGCTGTTTTAATACTTTGTAATGCATGTATGAGCTTCTATGCAATCTCGTGTGGTGCTAAGATGATCTGAATTGATAATGGCCTTCATGTGGCTGTTATCAGCTTTAACTGGATAGCTAGATTGTTGCACATTTTTGGGCGAAAAATCATCAGAGTGAAATTTGGCAAACCAGTTTTAACGCTCTCAAATCTGTATTCCCATATACGACACCTGCCTTTTCAGGAATAACACAGTAAAATATAGTTTTTCAGATGCCTTCCTGCCTTTTCAAAAGTTATACTATAAAATATGCCTAAAATGCATGTTTTATTGTTGTTTTTGAATTGGAGTAAAAGCAAAACTAAATAACTAATTGACATAATTTCTTCCTAATGAAGGTGCCCAAGGTAATAGAAACCCAAACAACAAGAAAACGATGTAGGTTAGATTAGCAGTTCTCAACCTTTTGACTAACTGGGACCATCTAAACAACAATTGAAAACTTTAATACCACCCCTACATTTTATAATGATTATTTTTCAATTTCTCAATAGAAATATATATATATATATAAATTATTTATAATTTCTTTTAAACTTATTTCTATAATTAACTTAGTAAACGGCTTAAAATATTATTATCCAGTTCTTTTATTATTAGCTCAAATTTTTCTATCATTGCATTTATTTTATCTCCTAATGGTAAACAAATTAACACTTTGTAATCCTAAATTTAATTCATTTAACTTTTCAAAAATATGAGCTAAATATGTTAAACATGCCAACCATATTTCACTAAATAAACATTTTTGCAATTCAAATTTTTAATCACAGAGGAAAATTTTAATTTCTGATCAAGTTCAAAAAGACGATTTAAATTTTTTTTCCTTTGGATAACCACCTTAGTTCCGAATGTAACAAAAGCATTTCATGTTCACTACCCATCTCTTGGCATAAAATCATAAATATTCTTGAATTTAGAGTTCAACTTTTAATAAAATTAACACTTTCCACAGTTTGCTGCAAAACAATTTTCAGATTTTTGGAGAATATTTTGGCTACTATAAAGCTTCACAATGAATAGAGCAGTGAGTAAATTTAGTTTCAGGTGTGACTTTCTTTATTTGAGAAATAACACCAAAATGTCACTGCATGACAGAAAGAGCTCCGTCACTGCATGACAGAAAGCACTAATTCCTGGGAATATCATATAAGAATCACTGGGTTTGATGCTTTGAACATAATGATGAAACTTAAGACTATGCTAAAACCATCTATTGGCAAAATCCACAATCACTTATTAGCTAACTTTAATAGCAACAATTATAGCAATTGTGAGAAAAGTTCACAGTAATATTACAATATCTGTAACTTTGTTTTTGAGTTTGCATTTTAGAAAGCTCAAAAGAACTAATCTTTGATGTCTCTATTTCATTTTCCATAGCAATAATAGAAATAAAACTCTGAAATGGTTCTTTTAATGAGGAATTCTTTCCTGTTAACGTCATTGCAATTGTAATTTAATTGATGTTTGTATTTATCGTTAAAAGTTTTGACAGAATAAACAATGTTTAACAAGATTATGTAGCATTTTGAATCTCTTGGTGATTTCTTTAAATATTTTATCTAGTGTAAAAACCATTTTTTTTTCAAAAAAATGGTTTTTACACTAATTTTATGACACTTAATTTTATGACTACCCCTAATGTGTCATGTTAAAATGCTGTCCTTCCGCCCCTTCTAGATGTGCCACCGGAGTAATATTTCTTCTTGCAAAGGCATTCATTTTGCATTTTTAATTTAGTTTAAAAACTGAAATTTTTTAATTCTGATCTTATTTATTTATGCAGGTTAGTCATAATGAAAGAGAGTGATACTAAGTCATCCAGAAAAAGAAAAAGGAGTGTCATTATCAGTAATGATAAATTCGTAATTGTTAGTTTGGAAAAGGAAGAATTTCCACCAAGAAAGAAACGTCCCTCAGTTTCTTCTGTTGATCAAAGTTATGTTGATAGCAGCTCAAAAAAGAAGAAAAGAGAATCATATTATGAAAAATTTATAAAAGATCTGTTTAATAGTTCTTCTACATCAAATTTTGAACCCGGAGAAAGTCAGAGTGAGGAATTTGGTGCTGTTTCTGGTTCTACACCAGAACATCTGCCTTCAATAGAAGAACCTTCAAGTGAAGAACCTTTAAGAGAAGAACCTTCAAGTGAGGAACCCTCAAGGGAAGAACCATCAAGTGAAGAACCTTCAAGTGAAGAACCTTCAAGGGAAGAACCTTCAAGGGATGAACCTTCGAGTGAAGAACCTTCAACTGAAGAACCTTCAAGCGAAGAAGCTGAGTGTAATGAAGAAAACAATACTTTCACTAATTTTTTGAACTCATTTCCTACTTTATCTGATAGTGATAATGAAAAGGAACAACCTTCTGTTAGTGAAGACAGTGATGGTTCTGCAAGTCATCGAAAGGGTAAAGCAGAGAAACAAAGTAAATCAGAGGAGATTGATTATCAGTCATCCAATGAATCAGAAATGGCTGTGGAAGAAACAGATGAGAAACAGGTACATACTTTTGTCAATTATTTCATTGTACAGTGCAGAGTCTGGCATCCAAATGCCCAGTATTCAGATAACCATTAAAAAAATAATAAAATAATAACCTCCCCCCCCCTTTACAAATTCTGAGACTAGAGAATATAATGACAAAAGGAAGCAAGTGTGCCATAAATTGACTAGCTGAGATTCCTGCATATCACTTTCAAATACCTTTTGGCTGGGAGTTGCAGCATAGCCAGTAACAATGCATTGATTGATGTTGGCTGGAATCACACTTTCAACCCTTGAGTGGTTGTGGGAGGTGGCAGGGCTGGGAATATGCATTTTTCTGCTTGGTATGATCTCTGTGATGTTTAAATTCTATTGCTTTGTACCTCCCTAAATTCTAAAAATTGTGCCACCCCCAAAATCTACTGCCCAGTGCCTCTCCTAAATACTAAAGATTTTGCCATCGCTAATTTTTGCTTCTCGATACTGCTCTAAATTCTAAAATTTTTGCTACCCCTAAATTTTGATGCCTGGATGCTTCTGCTTGGTCATTGACCCTGCAAAGGATTAGCATTTTCCCATCTTAACTAAGTAAATGAAGCCCCAATGTTGCCATGTCTAGATTTAAAGTAATGATTTAAAATCTGAGTCGTTGAAGTGCTGATGGTTCTGGATCTCAGACTTTGTATTTGTATTAGCATTTATCTTATTGAATGATCTGTTACAAAGAATTTATGAATAACAAATTTCATATGTGCAATGGTAATGAGTTTTCTGTTTCATTTATGTTCATTTCTTCTCTTTTAAGTATTAAGTATGTACAATGTGCAACAATTATTAGAAATAAAAGTGCCTGTTTTTAAGTTGGTTATTAAACGGAAAAAGAAGGGAAAAAAAAAACTGACCACAAATTTATATTTAGAGCATTAGTTCCCACCTTTTTGACTTTTTAGAAATAATTTCTATGGCAAAGTCCTGTTAGATGTTCCCCTGTTTCACAAATTAATAGTATTCAGAAGTAATGTTATGGAGTAGGAAGAGGGGAAGATGCTTTAGAACTGTAAGGTAAGAAGCTATCTAAAACAGTTCTTGTTATAAAAAACATCTTAGGAGAAAAGAAAACAAAGAGATAACATCATCATTGAAAGTAAAGTGTTTCAAAAACATTGTCATAGAAAAAATAGTGTTAAAGCACTACATATCATTGCGTGACGATAACACGGTAGACATGTTTACCAGAATTTAAAAGCTGTGAATGTATATTCGTATAATGATTTGTGAGCGCTAAAAAGAATAAGGAATATTTTTACCTGTATCTTACATATTTTTTAATTACCTAATAAACTTTTGTTAAATAAGGAAGGAAATTTAAGCCTTCAAAAACTCAAAATTAGTAGAAAATTAATGCTATGCATAACAGTTAATAGACTTGTAAACTTATTTAGTTAACTATTAAAGGCCAATATTTAATCTCTTTTATAAAATTGTATGAGTTTTTATGAGAAATTAGTCTAAAAAGTAATATCAAATAAGTAAAAGAAAAAAAAATTATTTTGCAATTTGATAATTAATTAAGCAATTTTAACACAAGTAACCTCATTCAGTTACTTGTTTTTCCTTTTCTGATCTTTTTTAGACTATATTTTTTAAGAAAAATTATCATTACAGCTTTATAATGGAGATTAAGTGAATAATGACCTTTAATATTTAACTACATAAAGTTTAAAAGGTAAAAATATATTTCAGAGTGCCCTTGTCGATTTTTGGCAATTGGACAGCAAGGCACAGTTTCAAGATGGCCGCTACGCAAAACCAAAATAACAAGTCACAGAATTGCACAAATTCAGTGTCCATGCTTACATTGATATATTTTCACTTAAAAAAAAAAAAAAAATCAGAGAATTGCACAAACTCGGCGTTGTGCACTCCCCTTTGCCCATGTACACATGGATTATTTTCACTTAAAAAAAAAAAAAGCAGGAGAATGATGACACATCATATAATATTAAAGCAAAGTTACTCATCACCAAAATTTGTAGCCACTTGAAGCTCAATAAACTGCATTTTAAATCACACAATGAAATAACATAAAGGAAATACATCTTATCGCATATATGCACTACAAAAAGGAAATATCGGCTTACCATATTTAGAAATTTCTTGTAATTACTAAATTACAATACATATTTATGTGTCTGAATGTTTGCAAGTTTTCTTGTTATGTTTAAAGCTTTGTTGTGGTATTCTGATTTTGAAATTTTTACTTCTTGCTCTTTGATGCACTCTCTTAGAATATGTGCAATGAATTGTGATAGTTTTTTTTTTTGTTTGTTTGTTTGTGTGTGGAAGGTCCTGTCTGTCCCCTTCCTTCTGTTCAAAACAAAATTCACTAAAGAATGTCAGGGGTAAAATATACCAAAAACCCTCAAGAATACTTACACTTACATCGTCAGGATTGTTCTTGAATACGCAGCACCCATATGGGCATCAGCTTTCTGTTAAGGGAAATACCGACGTTGTTCAATACAGAAACAGATGAGAAACAGGTACATACTTTTGTCAATTATTTCATCAAAATCATTACTAGAGCAGTTTCATCAACGAATAACATCAAAATTGAAAAGGAATGCGGCCTCGCCCCCTTGGAGAGCAGAACAAAATTAATGACAATTAAATTTACCAACAAAATACAAACCCTTGCTGAACATCATATCTCAAGTAGACCCTTCAGGGCATGGAGTGAAAATTGCAGGCTTAAGAGATCCTCAGCCCTTTAACATGACCAAGATATCAGAAATGACATCAACCTCAAATATGAGACTCTCAAAATTTCCAAAGAGCCTTACAACATCCTGTGCCCTCTCCCCCCCCCCCAAAAAAAAATTATTTAAATCTCTTACAGCCTTGTACGAAGAATGATCCCACCGCAATAATCAAAGAAAAAGGCGACCATACCATTGAGGAACTCACAACCTCAACTTAAGATCTGATGATTGCCTACACAGACAGTTCTTCTGACTTCAGTCTGGACAGAGGAGGAGCAGGAGTCTTTTTCATCGAACCAGATGGAGTGCAGAAATGCCACAGTATTCCTGTTAGGAAAATTGCCTCCAACTGTACATGCAATCTCGTTGCCATCAAAAGTGCTCTAGAGGTTTATCTTTCTAAAGAGGACCAGAGTTCCAAGGGCATCATCATCATCTCTGACTGCAGATCAACATTGCAAGTGATGCAGAAGGGCAAATGCCAACTTAGTCATCAGATCATTGAGCTCACAAACAAAATCATTGCTGCCCAAAGATCTTGCATCTTACAATGGATACCGGCTTGTGTAAATATTTTTGGTAATGAGAAGGCCAATGAGCTTGCAAAAGCATCCCGAAATTCTCCTCAGCCATCCAACTGCCTAACCCTCGTTGATGCCAATGCAGTTGCTAGCCGAAGACTAATCGGTCAAGTTAAAGGAAACTCCATCCTGGAATTGAACTGTGACAGAGCCATATCGACTATCATAACCAGAATTAGGACAAATCACTTAAAAGGGATGAGGATTTCTGCAGACGGACAGCGTAGTTACACCAACATATGTCCTCATTGCCCAGATAACATCCCACTGTCTTGCCATCACATCTTCAGCTGCCCAACAATCCAGGCCAAATTATTTAACATCGGCATTGAAAACCCAGTGGACCTACTTTATACTGATAGAGCTGCCGAAGTTGCAAAAGCTGTCTTTGACAGCTTCAGAGCTATATAATTGCACACCATCATAGACACGACATCATCATCAGGGGGAATATATATTTCAGGGTAGCCCTTGGTGATTTTTTTGGCCCCATTCCTCTTTACATTCAATGCTTTCCCAAGTAAAATAGCATCCAAAACATAATTAAAACATAAAAAAATTATAATCTCAATAAACTGCATTTTAAATTAAAGTAAAACAGGGAAATAACATGAAAATAGAACAGCACAAAATAAGCAACTTACTTCCTACCTGATATCAAATGCAGAAATAAGCCCTTACAAATATTTTCCCATCAGTCAAATTTATCACGATCACATGACCAATCATGTCATAATAGGGTTTCCATAGCATTCGACTACTCAAGTTACCATAAATGAAACAACAATTTGTTGATAAATAAAACAACAACTTGACAATAATCCAAGGGGCACCCTAAAATATAGGCTAACCTTTTAAAACTCTTTAATTCTTATGTATCTTAAGTTTCCTTGTTGCTTTTCTGATAAAGATGTATCAGATTTTTCAAAAATATCAAAAATATTCATCATTACTTCTCGTGCTCACAAATCATTATGCAATATACAATAACTGTTTTTAAAACATGAAAGCAAATGTTTACGATTTTACCATTATGCGATAATTTGCAGATATTTTATTTTTTACCACAGTATTTTATGACAATGTTTTTTAGTTGCTTTATTTTCGACGATGAGGTTTTTATACCATGATATTTTAGAGCTGCAATGTTTTCTCTTTGCTATCTTTTCTTGCATGATATTTTGTACGACAGTATTTTGGCCTCGTATTGTTTTTTCCGCAATGTTTTCATCATCAATGTTATCTGTAGACACAATCTAAAACAGTTAGGCGTTGTCCACGGGATAAAAATATAACTGATTTGAAAATTTTAAAATTTACCATAATATCTCAATTTATTCTCAATTACCACCGATACGTATGATATAGTCAAAATTTGGGCCACATTCAAAAGTTCATTCAAAGCTCAATAAATCAGACTATTTGTGTAACAGATTTTATGTTATTGGTAAGAGCAATAATAAAAATTCCTAAAGTAAACTCAATTCCTCCAGTTTCATACTTTGAAGTTTTTATTATTCGTTGCAGAAAACAATTTCAATTTAACTTTTACTTAGGGTAACTAAAATGCGTGGAAGGCCTAATTTAGAACATAACATGTAAACATTAATGAGACACTTACGAATGCATTTTTGTGTAATTTTCTTGTTTTGGGTTCACTTGTTGGTAATGGTAGATAAATCTCTGGTTCTGCACTTAAGTAACTTCTGTATTTTGTTCGACACATGTAAAAGTGAGTAAACCTATTTCACATAGTTAAAAGGTGAAGCAATGCAATTTGGCTTTCTCGGGCGATATTTTGAATTCATTTTAAATGCAATTAAAATTGCAGTAGACTTTAAAATTGGACTTTTAGTTTGATATGACATGTCAAATCTATGGTGATCTCATATTCTTCAGAGTTAAAGCTGGAGGATTTTTTGTTCACACTTAATGCGCTCAGTTGCCATTGAAAGTTATCAAGAACCTTCTTTCGATCTATTTGAAATAGCCCAAAAGGGTTGTTAATATCATTTTGGCATTTTGCATTGATTCACTTTTCAAACTTTTGCCTCCAAATATTACAGCCCTGTATTATATTTAAAGAAATTAAATAATGAAGAATCTGCATAAATGTATGTTTCTCACATTATCATAAAGCAACAGTACCTAGAGCCATCAAATTTTGAATAATGTAATCAATCCTCCATTGAATATGGGCATCTGGAAGCCCAAATTTGGAATTTGTTTTATTATCTATTTCATATTTTGTCAGACATTAAAGAATTTTTTATTATCAAACTCGACAATTTCAAAGCGAGGAATGGCAACACTGTACGAAAAAGAAAAACATTTTTATCGCCAACGCATGAAATTGTGCATTGGAAATTCTGAAGATATGCTCATTTTAAAATTATTTTGTGGTATTGCTGTTGAATTGAATTTTATGGTTTAAGTGCGAAGAACCTGATATTTAATAAATATATGTAACACACAAAACATTTAAAAAAATGCCCCTTTGGGTGTAATGTAAAATCTGAAAGCTTTCAGATTTTTATCATTATTTTTTTTTTAATCTTGATTTTATTTTTAGGAATTTTTTCCTAAAAATGTTTATATCCTAAAGTGTTTATATCTTGCTTTAACATGTGTACAACAAGCAGTAGTTTCATCAAAAACTGTGTATTTTTTCCTGGCAGTGGTAGATTCATTTTGTTGAAAATTTCGGCCAGCATGCCAGTTTATGCAGGTATTCTTCATCCTTTAAAGCCATAATCAAAAGAGCATTTTGGCCCATTAAAAATGCTGCCTCCTCTGTACACAGTTTCATCAAATATGACAATGGTTTTTCTTGAATCAATAACAAAAGTTTTTTTACCAAATATTGCATTGTGGTACTTTGGGATTCGAATGTACAAGTAATCAAAATATTTTTTAATTAATATTTAATAATTACATAATTTAAAGGCCAGAGACACGGAAAAATCATTAAAAAATTGCAATGTTATCGCTATTGAAATTCATTGTGATGTGATTCTAAATTGAATTTATGAATTTCAGGAAACTTTGAAGGGTTTCTAGGAATTTTTGAAAGCCAGTGAATGAGCAAGAAATTTCTCAGTGGTGCATTTTTAAAAAATGACTTGGACATTTAGTTCCAGGAAAGTCTGGGAATGGAGAATATAATACTAAAGTAAAAGCAGTTTTCTTCCCACTAACTGAGAGTCCGTTCAAACACCTGCTGCATAGAGAATAGTACCCTAGATAATGATAGTGCATTGATTAACACTGGCTATGATAGCATTTTCAGCTCTTGAGTGATTGTGAGAAGTTTTCTGTTTGACATAAACTGTAAGTGAAGCCTCAAGACAGATTTGTTTTGAATGGGATGCTGCTCATACTGATTTTCTTTTGTTGGCATAACAGTGTGGAAGGGAAAAAGATCCAGAGGAACTTAATTAACATAGCAAATTGTGCTTTTCTTTAACTTTCTAATTTGATCCATCTTACTATTTTTCTTTTGCAAGCTATTGTTATTACAGCCAGCCTAGCAAAATTAAATTTTGAATTTTCAGTTACATAAAAAAAGTTTCTATTTCTGGAGTTGCAGCAAGATCTGCAAGGTGGAAACTCATCTCGATATCAATAAAGGAAAAAATGGAATTGCTGAAAAAAATGTATAAAGGAATGTTCTTCTCAAAATCATGTGAGGTGTATCGTATTGGAAAGTTAACAGTATATGTTGTGGAAAAAAAAAAAGAGAGAGAAAGAGAGAAAAATTTTAGCAGATTCTGACATCACTTCACCCACTTGCTATGAATAACAAAAATAATTTGTTATGTTAAACTTGATCATCATCATGAAGTGAGGATTGAATGGGTGAGATAGCATCACAATGAGGGTGTGCCATTAACAAGTCTAATGCTAATAGCTCGAGCCAGAATATTTCATGAACAAATGGACTTAAAAATTGAATTGCACATATTTGACAGGTTGGGTAATCAAATGTATGCATTGCCATGATAAACAGTTAAAAATTTCAGTATGAAGCAGGTGGAAAATTTGCAGATAAATTCGTCCAACTCATTAATAGTTAAAAAAGTCATTTCCAGAGCAAATAAATAAATTTTGATAAAACAGGTCTTCTGACAATGTCGGCCTCGAAATACTTTGGCAATCTCTGCAGAATAGGCCCCAAATGATGTCAAAGATTCCAAAGTGAAATTGAGGATTTTGGCATATGCAAATGTAAACTTTTCCTAATCTCTGGCATTTAAAGACATAAAAATTTCCCCGTCATCTCTCATCCAGATAAAGACTGTGGGTTGACACATACATTAATGAAAATTGGTTTGAAAGTTATTTTATATCTGAAGCTCGAAATGTGAGGCTGTACTCTGTGAAGTGCAGATACAAAGTAGCGTTTTTGAAAACCGTATTAAATGTTCTAAACAGTGGCAAGATCACTCAAAAAATTTTAAATATTTTAACAGAAAATCTAGATCATTGCAAGATCATAGAAAGATGTGCCTGCAGGTTTTTTTTAATGTTTGGCATAATGTATTCTCGGCTACCATATTTCATAGTGGTGGTGATGATGTCCGCTGCAAGCTTGATTTTTGAACATCACAAGCAAAAAGTGACATTTTCCAATTAAAGAAGATGATATAGCAAGTTTTGCACTGTGATGAGAATGCTGTATTCGTTAGTAAGCTTGCAAGCAGGAAAATTTGTTGCATGGTTTTTACATCCAGCTTGCTGTTAGTAGTGAAAAAGCTTAAATAACTTACATTGAAAGAAATGTTTAACAAAGCAAAAAAGTGAACATTGAGCTTATTATTTTTATTATTTTGTAAATTTTGATTTCTTTAATGGTCATAAATGCTTCATTATTTCATAAGCAGTTATTTATGCTTTTAATTTTACCTTGCTAGATTTAAATTTGAGATCTCAAATCTGTACTTGCTGAAGCTGCAATTATTCCGGATTTTGGGCTTTGTACCGTATTAGCCAAACAAAAAGCCATCACTATAACATAGATTATTCCTAATAATAATAATTAAGAAGTTATAAATATGTTAAAAAATGCTTAGTTTATGTAACCTGAGTAATCTTTACCTGCATTTTATTCTTTGTAATCAAATTTTGCTATTATGCCATTCATATGAATTCCTTTAAAACTTGTCTGTATTACTGAAGTCTAAGGAAATGGAAATCCTGTATACTTGATTTTAAAAATATATTCACTTACATGTACAATCCGCTTACAGTATTATAAAAACTCTGGCTTTATCTGTTCCTCAAAAAGGCAGATCCTGTACTAATTTGCAGTTTTCATTCACTGATTGTGTTCTCTTTACCTTAATATTTTTTTAACACTAGAATTACCAAGGACAGTCATCTGTGACCCAAGATGTGATTTTTTGCTCACTCCACAGCTATATTTCAAAATTAAAGCTTTCAAACTTTTGGACTTGAAATGATTATTGGTAGCCTTCCAAAGAATTATTGCAAGACATTTTGAAATTTTCAATATATTAAAGACTGCAAAACTGCCTAGTGAAGAGGTTGAACTCATCGTGGTGTATTTCGCTAACATTTTAGTTTCTAATATCAAAACCATCTGTATCCCCTTTATTAGGTTTCGAAGTAATCACATACCCTATACAGTTTTTTATAAATTTTTATTTTACTTTTAAGTTAATTTTTATTTTTTAAAAATTGATTTTTCTGTTATTTTTCCAATATTTAATTATGACTGTACCGCCCAGTGGTTAGTAATTCTGACTGCTATGCCGAAAAGCCAGGGTTCGAATCCCAGCAAAGGCATGGACGTAAATTCTGTCCCCTTCACGGCACTCAATGGTGGTCCATTTATTAGGTGCTTCCATAATAAGTGACCATTACTTCCAGCCTTAGACGTGGTCAACGCTTTGTGCTAATTTCAGTGGTTAGTGCCCAACATCGAAAATAATAAATAAATTATTATCTCATTCTTATACAATATTCAATTTAATTCCTTAAAACGAATTTAGTTGAATTCCAATAATTACTTTTTTATTTACATGTCTGTATACCTAGAATTACCATGGGGGTCATAGGTGACCCGAACAAGATAATGCATTTTTATTTTATTACAACTATACATTTTTCAGATACGAAAAAATGGTATAAGGAGAGATATTGCACATACTTCTTACAATAGGGTGAAAATGGGAAGGGACGTGTTCACACATATGGTGTGTACCTGCTAGGCAGATGTGTGAACTTTAGTGATTGGAAGCTATTTTATCTATGTATTGGAATGTTATAGAATATTCTTATCTTAATTACTCTATTCTTATCTTATAATATGCTAGAAATTAAGTAAAAAGAATCTTTTCCCAGTTGTAAACTGCACGGAAGGCAAGAAAAATTAGTGGCATTCCAGTTTTGCCCATGTTTAGTGATAGCATCCAGCAGAAGAGCTCTTTCAAATGAAGAAATTTTGAAATTGCTAGTTGAGCTTTCAGAAAATAATTTTTGTGAAAAAAAGGGCGTATGATGATAATGCAAATTTTATTATAAATGATGAAAGAACTATAGGGCATATAATCTCATCTTCCAAATCCAGTTCAAGTGACAGTGAGCTGAATGGAAATATTCCAAGTAAATGCAGTTCATAAAACAATAGAGAATTGTAAAAGTGTTAAAAAAAATAAAGGCAAGCAATCGCCCCTTCAAAGTGATTTAGATGAAGCAAAAAATGGAATTATGTGGAAAATACTTCAGCAGTGTTCAACTTATTCAAAATATTCTAAAAGAAAATTCGGAGCCTACACCATACTCCAAAAGAAATGTTGCTGCTAACAGTCCTATAACTTCCTGAAAACTTTTCATAAATGATAAAATTTTGAATGTCATAAAGAAATGTACAGAAGTGGAAGCAAGATCAAAACTAAGTAATGAAGCTTGGAGCACTTCTCTTGATGAGCTGGATTCCTTTATTGCAATATTATATGTTCGAGGAGCTTTATCTGCAAAGGTCCTTTTGAGTTAGAAACTAGAAGATATCCGTCCACGGATTATCCCAGAAATTTCGAATAAATGAAAACGTTGCCAGGTACAGAAAGCAACGCAAAGACAATAAAACTAATACTGTTTGTGATAAATGTTCCAAATTTGTGTGCAGATTATATGCAGCCAATAAAAAAAAAAAAAAAAAAAAAAAAAAAACAAAGACTCTAATATTCTGCGTGAAATGTTTCCAGAGAAAGTAGTAAAATGTGTCATGCATATTTAATTTTTATTGTGATTTAATATCTTATTAATCTGTAGGAACATCATAAAATTTCAATTAATTAAAATGTGTGCTATTTAAAAAAAATTTCTTCTATTTTATTTTATACAGGTTACCAAAATCTTAAAGTATTTATACTGAAATTTAAAATTAAAATTTTCTTTGATTTTCTGTTAACTAAATTTCATATTCTGTAGCATTCTAGAAGCTAAATTTTTTAAATCATTGCATTAATCATGAAGCTCTTGATTTTCTATATGTGTCTCCCTTGCAGATGAAACATAATATCACTGAAGTCCATGAGTCAGATATGACCCAACCCCATAGTTCTAGGTTTACAAGAAATGTGATAATTCTAGTATTAATTAGATTATGTAACTTTTTTCTTTTCCTCCAGGAAAAAAACGAAAAGAAACGAAAGTATACAGGAAACAAAATTCTCAAGCTGTCTGATAGTGTCAGGTAATATTTTTTTATTTGATTAGGTAACATATATCTGTATAATTATATTTTTAACGTTAATTGTTTACTTCAGTCATTACCTTCAATACAGGGTGAGTTAAAGAATAAACACAAGCATGAGGGGATGAGATACTTCAGAAAACATTTTATTAACAGGATTGTAATGGATGTAGAGGCTCAAAGAAATTGCTCAAAGACCTTCTGTCAGCTGTAATGCAGGCTTCACACCTGCATGATAGGGACTGATGCACATTTGTGAAGACATTGATGATGTAACATTTTTCATAGGCATTTCCCGAGTATCGCTGGCAACAGCAGTGAACCTGACGATTAGATCCATATTTGTTTCAATGGGAACATTCATAGATTAGGGTTTTCATATGGCCCTACAGGAAAAAGTCCAAACACGAGAAATCCAGTGATCTTAGGGGCCAAGCTGTGGGACCACCTCGACCAATCCATTGCCCTGAAAATTTCATGGTTTGTATAACCAGCCATCCTCTTGGCAATCCATGATAGAAAATGCCATTCGGTGTGAAGACCAACCCTTTTTATACCATTTACAATGACACCCAGCAGCTCGCTATTAGCATTTCTACCATATATTCTATGACAAATATTGCTCTTATAGCCCTTCTTCTCCCCTTACTAAAATTTTGCTCACATTCAGATTCACCCTGTATAGAGATACAGTTGAAAAGGATACTTTACACAAATATTTGCCTTTTAAAATGAGAAAATTATTTTAATGCAGTCTTAATTACTACACACTGTTAGTTAAACTTCCCTGTATAATGCAACAAGACCTTGCCAAATACAATGGGTATGTCATTAACACAATCGCACTATGGCAGAATTGCATTCCTCAAAGTTAACTTTCTGTGGGAAAAATAAAATGGTTTGAATATAGCTTAGATTAAGAAAGTGTGTATAATTTATACAAACCTAAATATTATTGTAATTAAAAAGAAAGAAAGAAACAGGGGAAAGGATTTCTTTCACTACTTAACCCATTAACGTCCAAATTATTTTAAAATGAGAATTTTTGAAAAATATTTTTAAATTACATTTCATATATCATAAATAAACTAATTAAGAAGTTTTATTCACTTACTGTAATTAGCAGTTCCTATAATAGGTGATCTATAAATAGATCACTGGGTGCTTCTAATAATAAAAGAACAAGTAACTGGCCTCTTATCTTATGTTTAAAAAATTGCGAATTTAGTTAAAAAAATAAGAATTTTTTTGCAAAATTAAAAGCAATTAAAGAGATTTAAAGGACAAATATCGTATTTTAATAACTAAACTTAGTTACACTTTTACTGAGCAAATCTACAATATTTAAGTGTGATATAGTGGAAAACATTTCACACAAAATGTTACATCGCATTTTGTACAAAATGTAAGAGGTCTTCCCTTACATTTTTGATGTAAGGGAAGACCTCTCTCTCTAAGACATCTTCTTTGGTTTTGTTTTTTACCTATAACATAGTCTTTCCTGTCAAAACGTACAGAGTCCATAACTGTTGATTTTGATGACATAACCAAAGGTCTTCCAATGCTTTTCTTAGAATTTGTTCCCAGTTTGAGATACGGAACCATGATACATCTTCGGATGTCTTATACTTTTCTTTTCAGAATTTGTTAAATGGAACAAAATATAGGTATTTATGATAGCCATGTCAATAGTTCTTGTAAATATTGGTCAGAACCATTTTTTGCCTCAGATTTGAATTGTTTGTTTTTCTAAGAACTAGTCATGCTGGTTGACACTCATATTTTAGTTATATAGGGCTATGGTACCAGGTCACGAAATTTGGGATTCTTCTTTCAAACCTTTTTGATGCCTTGAAACTTAGATTAGAGGCTCTCTGTAATCAAAGTTTGTTGCTGTTGTTACACACTTGTTTTCCTTCCATTTCGTTCCTTTCGTCGAAACAGTAGTCGTAAGTACCCCGATTTTTCTTTTCTAATACCTTATCAGGCATTAAAGGGCAAGAAGTAATTCTGTTATTTCTAATTGTGTCCGTGGCTGTAAAATGTTTTTAATTCAACCAGCAGATCATAAAAATTAACAAAATTGTCAAAAAATATAATGTGGCTATTGGGATCAGTTATTGGTTGTAGCGTTTTTTTCACCACTCATGTTCCAAGCAGTTCTTTCAAAGTTTCAGGAGTATTGTCAAAACTCTCTGCACCACACTATAAGTCAAAATTAAAACAATTTCAATTATTCCTTTACTCCGTACATGGCCCAAAATTTATAGCCAAATTGTATAGGTTTGCCTTCAAGAAATTGTTTGAAAAAATGATTCTCTAATCATCATTTCATCAACAGACAGAAATTTATCGAAAATTCCAAATTTGTGATTAATATGAGTGTTTAATTTTCTTATTTTGAATGCCTGGTCTGATGTTTGCATTGCTGCATAACTTCTTGTTATCAAAATGGATTACAGATTTAATTTCTAAATATTTATTTTGAGACATTGCGTTTTTTACTAGTGGTAGCATGAGATCTTCTTCTGACCAGTAATCATGTTCACTACATAAAGTATGGTTTCATGAAAATCAAAAAACGAATAAAACTCTTCAACTCACCAATTGTAACTAAAAACTCTGGCTTATTTTCCCACTCTTTTGCATATCTTTCTGTTTCATTTTTTATAAATTCGGGGGTAAAAAATTCTTCAAAAATTTCAAGTGGGTTCATATTTTCTAAAATGTTTGAAATGCTCTCAGGATTTTCACCAGACAAATTAACTTCTATGTTAAAAGCATAAGTAGGGGCATTTTTTGTCCAATTTGCTTTTACCTCCATTTTTAATTTTTTCAAGCAATTTTTTGATAATTTCGAACTAACTTGTTTTGTATTTTCATTTTCATTTCTGGTGCTAAATGTAGATGGCAGTTGCTTCGTAATAATCATTTATGTTTTTCGACTTACATTGTTCTTTTACCTCTATTTCTTCCACGGGTAAACAAATTTCTACATACCTGACAGATCTTTTACCTATGGACTAATCATTTCACCATCATCAAAGCACTCTTCATCACTTAGCTCATCCACATCAGGTGGTAAAGCAATTATATCTGACTCAGTCTCCTTAGAAAACATGTATTCTAATGCTTCTTCGGTGGTGTGAAACACTTTAAGCCTGGACATTCTGGAAAAAATGAAAAGGAAAAAAAAGCGTTAGTTTCTACTAACGCCCAGCGATCTATTTGTAGATCAGCGTGTTTAAGCTAAAAATTTAATTATAAGAACAGTTATTTTTCTAAACTAAATAATGCAGAACAATTAAAGAGGTATTGAAAATGTAGAACGCATAAGGAAAGTATAACTTACTTTGAATTTTTTTTTCTGTTGGATAAAAAATCGAAAGCTGTCTTTTGAAGCTTCACTTGGCTAACTTCAAATGTTATCTGCTGGACTGAACTGGAAAAGAATGTTTCAAAACACCTTTGGGGGTGTGGCCACATGTGTAAGGAAATCAGCCAATGACGAGGAGAAGTGATTAAAAAATATTGTTCTCAGTGGCCGTTCTAAAAGTAGGTGATCTATAAATAGATCACTGGGCAGTAACAGGTATATGGCCCATTTTTTTAAGTAGCTGGTGATTTTTTTTTATTTAAGACAATGTCTTACATAACTCATTAAACGTTTTGGGGTAAGTAGTGCAAAGTTTTTCAATTCCTTTCATGAAGTGTCCGCTTCTTTCTCCACTACAAAATCAGACAGTTCCTGTGCCTTTTTTAGAAATTTGTTTAACTTCTTGTGTGTTAAAGGCTCTTGGTATTTTTCACTGTCACTGCTTTCACCATCAGCTGTTGTTCTTCATTTGTCCTATCACAATAGTTATTCTTGACTAATTCTTTAATTTCCCCTTCTTCCATATCTGGTAATCCATCACCTCCTATTTCTTTTACAGTATGTATGATTTCCTTGGCATCACTTTCAGTTGATGAAAATCCTTTAAAATTGTTGACAGCCTTTGGCCAGTGCTGATGCCAGTGAGCATTCACTGTTGAAGAATTTATTTGTTCTCATGGGAGTTTAATGATTTTAGTACAATGCCTTATGTTGAATCGCTTCTAAAATGCCATTAGAATGTTGTACTTTTCTTCATCTAGTGCTTTATTTGCAGAGATATGAACATGTCTAATATAATAGACTTTGAATGTTTTTATGATTCTTCGATACATTTGTTGGATTAAGAAAGTACTGTTCAGTGGAAGGAATAAAACCTCTACATTTGGATGCAGTGTTATGAGGGCTTCATTACTGTTACCTGGAGCATTATTAAAAGTTAGGAGAACTTTAAACCTCAGGTTTTAAATGTTCTAAGTAGTGTTTAACTTCTTTAATGAATGAATTTTCAAACCGTTTATTAAAAAGGACTAGCACAACACTGCTGAAGCTCTGAGCATATGCGCATAATTGAAATTCTTGCACTGAACAAATTAAATGGAGATAATTAAGATAATACGTGTATGCGAAATCATGTTCTGCTAGTCTGCGTTCGGCAAGGGTTTACTGTATTAGTGCCTTAATGTGAAATTTTTGCATTTATCCAAAATATTTTGTTATGCCAAAATGCATTAATTTATAGTAAGTTATAAATAATGTGAATAAATTAAGAATTCATCTGCAACATAGTGATTGAGAATGTCAATATTAATTTTTATTTTCATCCTAGTGGTTGAATGGATAGGCTATATAAAATTTCTATGGTTGTTGCAATGCAAAATATGAACATTAGCTAGTTTCTCTTAAGATTTCCACCATAAAACTTTCAAATTTTTGCTGTAGTGGTGTAGATGAATATGACTTTATAATTAGAAAAGAGAGATACTGTTTGGTGAGTAGTTACATAAGTATTTGTAATTATTTCTGCCATTCTGGAGTTAAATTCACCTGCAACCCAACTTCCATTACTTAATTACAGGGCAAGTTTTATGCAAAATCATAAATCCAATCAGAGCACAAAACTGTGATGCTTTTATCTGTAATTTACTAGCAGTATTACTTAGATTACAGATGCCTACAATGCTGCTAGACATAAAATTATTTCTTTATGAAAGAAAGCAATTAACAGAATCATTTTCATTTTACAAATGCATAATAGTTGGAGGATGAAATTATTAAAATTTCGGGTAATTTTGAAGGTACTCTTTTGTGCATGTACATATATATATGCATACATGCATATTTGGCTAGACAAGGAAGGCAGACTTGCCCTGGATGACATTTATGAATATTTCACTCCGTCCAGCTTAAATTTTGTGTTACAGTTCATCAGTTAGACCACTGATCATACACTTTTAATCAGTAAGAGATTTCAGGTATGTTCTGGCCAAGGTAGGAATCAAACAACCTGTGTTACTCAAAAAACATGTAGGGCAGTGGGAGCAACATGCAGTCTTGCATTTGACTTTTATTTATATCTTTACTTTTTACTTAATTTCTAATTATGAATTATTTTGTTTAAAACTATTTTATATATTTTTCATTGTTCCTAATAGCCTTCCTGGTATTTCTGTTTTGGAAGTTAACCCTATAAATAATAAATTTGGTATTTCAAGAGAATTTTATTGGAAAAAATATTATTTAAAAGAAATATTTTACACATATTGTTTCTAGAAAAGTAATTGAAGCATAATATTTAATGCTTAGCCTAAATCATTTTCCCCCCTTCGCTTTGCTATATAATTTAGGTATGTCTTTTGAATTTATTTAACCATAACATGCAAATTCTTGGCTATGTCTTTTCTTGTTTCACTAAAATATGTGGAAGTAATTTCAGTAGGTGTAAGTACCATATCATAAGTTTTTCAATTTCTAATATGCTGTTGAAAATTTACAATGAACAGTTACGAAACCATACATTATTTGTTTTCTTTGGAATAATTGGTAAACTGTACTGTAGGTGTTAAAAAAAAAATATCTCTACATCACAGTTAGTAATTCAATGCAACTATGTACAAGCATTATCAACAAGTGGTAGGTTCTTTTTATTAGCATATATTGGTTGTTGGTTAATTAACTTGTTGCTTCCCAGAAATCATGGCCATAATATTACCATTAATTTACAATTTTGTTTTAACAATGAAAACTAACATGAAAATGAAACAATGAAAACAAATGAAAAATATATAAAATGTTTTATGTTCTGAGCTCTTTGTAAAATCCTTTGCAAAGATAATACAGAATTTTTTATTCCAAGAAGAAACTATATTAAAATGAATTATATTCATCCTGAGAACTCTACCATCAACTTCAAAACTGGGTATTTATAAAAAGTTGTATTATGTTCTAATTGGCATTTAAAGGGCATAAATCAGCAGTGATAAATTATATCAGTACTGTGGACAGTTAGTTTATCAAAGGAATAGGATGATAATGTTGTTAACATTTTATGGAAAACTCTCTCACGTTTGCTTTACATACGATGAAAATCATAAATAATTACACTCATTACAATTGCCTACTGGGAACTTGATCTAGGATGAATTACCATTGTTTTACAACTTTAGTTGCTTGTTTTACATCTCATTGTGAAGTTTTTTAAAGTAATTTTCAAAGGAAAAAATCTGATATTGCTGTATGTATCTTGACAAAAAGTGATTTTAAACAAAGCAATCAATAGCTGCCAAACCCAGTAAAATTTGCCATTTGCTTTTCTCATAAAAGAAGTGTAGTGGCCACCCATTTTGAAATTAATTCCATTTTGAGAGATAAGTGGTATTTTTATCTTTTAACAAAAGATTTTTCTGTGTACACATTTAACATGTCTATACCGTAAAGTTGTACACATTTGTCTGTGTGAAAAAGGTAAACTAAATTTTAATTTAGTTTACCTCCTGGATAATGCTAGACTGAGGGATGGTCTACATGAGTATCTGCCTGAGGCAGTAGATATAATGGGATGCCAAATATGTATGCAGTTAATGTAAATTTCCTGGTTCTAAAATTGGCTTCTGAGACACTTTCTGTGCAAGAAGTGAAATTCTGTTCCCTTGCCAAGGAATTTGTTTTCATATGTAACAGTAATCTGAGAAAATAAAAACTTCATTCTCTTTGCTAATAGAGATGTTAATAGGAATGTTTAGTTTATTTTAAAATTAAAATATCATTCCTTCAGGAATCTAGTCTCATATGAAACAATAAACTAATAAAATAATATATACACCTAATATATATATATATATTTTTTTTTCTTTTAAGCTCAGTTTAAATACTTTGTTGTCTTTGCTAATCAAGATGCTGACAAGAGTGTTTAGTTTATTTCAAGACTAACATAATGTTAAATGTAATCATTAACTTTTTTTAATGAATTCAATGTTATTTTATTTGATTTTTCTTTCCAGTGTGGTTCAAATTCCATCCAAAAGCACAGAAGTTTTGCTACTAACTCATCCAGCATCTGCCAGTCTTCTGAAGCATATTACTGTCAGAGTGCTAAGTGGTGGAATTTCAATCTTTGGATATTCAATGGACTGTCAAAGTTCTCCTGTGAAATTGTTTTCATCCAAAAAAACTGGAGTTATTAGCCTAAGTACTGAATATTCTGAGCCAATATGGAAAAAGAGAGACTTGTATAAAAGTGTCAAAAGGAATTTGCAAGCTATTTCATCTAGAGAGACGGCCATGGAAATTTTAACCATGTGTATAAATTCAACAGTGATAATTGTTCTTGAAAGATGCCTTTATCCTTCCCCAATACAGTTTGTTAAATTGTATTTTTCACATGTGTTTCACTTTAAGAAAAAACCTCTGAGATATCCAGATCGTGCTTTCTGCGAATTGAATGGACAGGGATCTATTAGATTTAGTACATTCTGTGATAGCCTAGCTGAGAAAATAAAGGAGTGCATTCGTAGGTCAAGTAAGTTCCCAAGTGACAGTATTTAATTGAAGTATAGTTTATCAATTTGTGTTTATCTCCATTCTAAATTCTGTGTGTGAAAAAACTATATTATTACTCTTGGTCATGAAATGTATTTATATTAAATCGTATGGGTACTTATGTATTAACACAACCTCCTTATTGCATTTTGTCAAATTTTTGCTGATCAAGTGGTAAATGTTACTTATCGGGTGCAGGTTGGTGATTTTCATAACTTTTTTAAAAGTATTTATCTTAAGTGGCAAATATTATCAACATATGAAAAGGAAATAACTTTGCAAAGATACACAAATTTTAATTATTAAATCTGCATTATGTTATAAATTAACAAAAATAAAATACTAACATCCTTCTGTAATTTTTTTGGCACTGTTCTTCTCCCCAAATACACAGCAATCTGTTTTTCCTTTTAAAGGGCAGAGATTACTGACTTGAAACTTCAGCTTCAGCAGTTATCTATTACTTTTTTTTAAATATTTTCGGCAAAATTCTGTATTCCTGCAGAAATTTCAGCACATCCTTTGCTGACAAATTCCACAACTGCATATTAATGCCATGGTTTATTTATAAAAGCCATTGGAATACAACAAAAAGAACACATGTAGAAATGGTGACATTGCTTGACAGAAGGATTGTTATGAACATGCATGCCTGAAGAATTGTTACGTGCATGTTTGCCAGAGTTTGTCACAACCTGAAACTTTCGTGACTTCTATTAAGGTGGTTACCATAAACACGTAAGTGCCTGCATGTATGTGTATTTTGCTGTCATATTTTATTTTGACTCTGTTTATGTAGAATTTTAGATCACTAAAATAAATATGTAAAGTATAGAAAAAGAGGATGTAAATGCAAAAAGCAGCAAAAGAAAATATGATGACGTATAACTTATTATTGAATTTAGAGAATTTCTTTTTTAAATTATTATGTGAAGGAAATTTCAATACTTACATATGTTTAATGGGACACAAAATATGTTTGTGATACTTAGGATGAGAAATGTGATTGGTCGCCAAATGTGCCATCTTTGTTAAACTAAAAAACAAAGATGCCAAATTTGATAAGTGGACCATTTTTGGATTTCTGCATCTGAATTTATGATTGAATTAATTTGAAGGTAGGCTGTTTTCAACATAGTAGTACATGTATTTCTATGAATTTAAATGTGTTTCAAATTAGGTACATGAAAAAAGAAAAGCTGTCGTTAGTTTTTCATCAAGTACCACCAGCAGATATCAGCAATTTCTGTTGGAACTTGCCTAGCTTAGTTCAGTGAGCTTTAGTCCACTTTAGCAATAAAATTTGGATTCTTTTACTTTTTCACCTTCATTTTTCTGATAGTGCAACTCAGATTCAGCATGTATACTATTATTCCAGTATACTACAATGCCAATTTAACCTTTCAAGTTCTTTTTCACATTTATGTTTCTGTTGATTTATTTGGTAAGCATAAGTCGTAGGTCATTTGTTACAAAGTAATAGACAAATATTCTCAGATAATATTCAAATATTCAAATAATAATATATATATATTATATTCATATAATAAGCTTTCTCTCATAAATATTGTTAATAATTTTGTACATAGACAGGTGATTTTAATGCAACTATATGTGAAATTGTTGTATTTTTTGTGTAATGTAACATGAAAAATCAAAAAAGAGAAGCTATGCAGGAAAAGTAAAAGTACAGGGGCAAATGTATTTAACATTGAGTAAATGTGTATCTCGGTAATTTGGCAAGAAATCGCCAAACTTGGCAACATTTTGGTCCAGTCCTTGTATCACTGTACTAGCTGCAACTATAATTTGACTCTCATATTTTTTTCCAGTAATTTCGGGAAGCAGAAAGTACTAGAAATATCTCAACGGCCATTTTAAAACTATATAAGTCAGGAGAGCGAGCATCTGCATTTATTTAGTTGTTGTTATTGCTGCGAGTTGTTAGTTCAGCATGTGATCGAATTAGCTTTCCCTTTAGATGTGCTTCTTTTTTGCACTGTGTTTAACGTTCTTAATAGTTTGAAGTGTTTTAACTACTGATTGTACTGTGAACACTTATACGATTATTTCTGTGGAAAGTTCCAGAGCTCTGAAATATTTCTTTTGATAAAAATTAATTTTATTAGTCTGTAATAGGATCATTGTGCATTCAATCAATTACAAACCTGTATACGGGCAACAATATATTTTCAGTTATTTAGATTGCTTAATTACGTTTTTCAAAACATGCTCAGTAAGGTAAAATATCTGAGGCAGAAATTTTTTGTGTGTGTGTGCGGGGGCTCATCAATATATGTGCCATCCACCCTTATTTTTATTAATGTATTTAAGTATTCGTATATCCAGAAAATAATAATTTTGAGCTCTATCAAAATGTATAACCATACTAACGGGCAAGTCCTCCAGATGAGGCGGCTCCAGCCAAAGCAAAATTTTTATGTTGTGTGTCCGCCTGAAAAGAAAATGTATAAAAACATTTTAATATGAATGAAATTAGTATACTCCTTCCAAGCAACAACAAATTTCTAAAAATTTTTTTGTTCCCAAACTAGGAAACAAAAAGTATTGACACTTTAGATTAATACATATACGTATGACATTATGATTATCCCAAAGGAGCATTAGCCCAGAAGTGGAATTAGTCTTGGAACGGCATTTTGCATCTGTTTACTCTAAACAGCGTATCACTTTTTAAATTGTTGCCAACAAATATTATCACCCTGTATTATATTTAAAGAAATTAAATAATGAGGAACCTGTATGAATGTATGTATGCTTCTCGCATTGTGAAAAAAATGATGGTACCTAGAGGCATTAAATTTTGAATAACATAATCTCCACCCGAATATAGGCACCTACCTTGAAGCCCAAATTTGGATTTTTTTTATTATCTATTTCATATTTTGCATTTAATGAATTTTTGGTTAACAAACTCAACAGTTTCAAAACGAGCAATGGCAACAGTGTACGTAAAAAAAATATTTGTATCTCCAGGTGCACGAGACTGCCTATCAGAAATTTTACAGCTATGCTCTTTTTAAATATTTTGTGATATTGCTGTTGAATTGAATTTTATGTGGCTTAAGAGTGAGGAACTTGATGTTTAATAAATAAATGTAACACACAAAACATTAAAAAAGCTCCCCTTTAGGTGATATAAAATCTGAAAGTTTTCAGATTTTTTTTTAATTTAAACTACTTTTTTAAATTTAATATAATAGAAAATCTTTTTCTCGAAATCAGTAAAAGAATCAACATGGTAATAACATATGATATCAATTATCCTAATTTGAAAAAAGAAAGTTGCTAACAGCAGCTATTTATTAAAATGCAGATATTAACGAAAAATTTTCGACATACTGTGAAGTCACATACAATCGCATGCTTTCTTCAACGTCAGAATATGACCCTTATATAATAATAAGATATTTAGTATTTGGCAATGCTATTTTTGTTTCAGATTTTGCAAAACTTACAAATTAGGTAACAAACTCTACGATTTGAAAGTCAGCAGTCTTAACACTTTTCTAAATAAAGCAGATTTTTATATCCAGCGCATGAGGCTATTGCCATTCAGAAAAATAAGTGCCAAAATTGGCGTTTTTAATTAATATCTCGGCTGATTAAAATCATTCAAAGATGAGAATGGTCAAAATGGCTTCCCACGAATTTTTGGAATCCACGGGTACCTTTCTTGAAAATCAACTGCCCAGCATTCCAGAGGAGATAATGCCACAAACAAATGGTCAGAGGTGCACAGATTTTAATAGTATAGATTAGCTATGTTAAGTATTTGAAACCTAGGCTTTTTAAATACTTTTCTAATGAAAGATGAAACAATGATCATGTAATAAGCAGCTGTTTCTTAAAATGTAATTTTGTGGGTTGTGCATTGAGTTGATGGGTAAGTGGCATGATATATAACAATACATGCTAACAATACATGCTTTGGTGTCAAGAATGCAAAATTTGGAAAGAACTCAATGCAAAATATATCATTTATTGATCAGTTCATCTTCATTGTCTTTCCTGTTTCTGGAAGACTTTCTGTATTGAGAACTTGTATGTAATTTACTATACTCACTGTCTTGTGTCAAGAGTATGCATGGTTTTCAGTTTATACAACAGTATTATGAATGACTGTAAGAACACTGATAGTTCTTAGCACTTGTACTGATGTAAAGGACTATCAGTATATCAGATCCATGTATTTTTCAAATACTTTATCCCAAAGTAAATGATATATGTATTAAGACAGTGTTCTTACTCGCACTGTAAAATTGGCAGCAGTTTAAAATAGCATGAAGGTAGCTTAAACATCTTCTGTGGCCTGCACTGTCTCCTGAACTCGATGCTGTTGAAATTATGTGAGATATGTTAGTGGACTAGCTTGATAAACATTTTTGTCATCCATTTTCTTAAAATAAAGTAGCCACTGTTTTACTAGAATGGCTAAAAATGTCTTACTAATACTTATCCTGGTCATTTACAAGAAGGAATCTGCATCATTAGAATCTAAAAGTAGGTCTTCTGTACGATATTAAAAAGTTAATGCTATCCAGATATAGGTGTTTTAGTTTCATTGTTTGATCCATAAACACTGGTTATCATAAATTAAGGAAAAATCAGAAAAATAGCGAATCAATCCGCCCCCTCAGATCTTTGCCGAGTTTGCAACTGCTTTGCAAGAGCAATGGCTCTTGCTTCCTATGGAACTGATAGACTGCATAATTGAAAGCATTACACATCACTGTGTGTACTGTATCGCTTCTAGAGGCGATCATATTCCATATTGAAGGTACTTTTCCTATAGCAAACTGACACCTTCAATTTGTTCATTTTATACGTGTGCTAATTTCTATACTACCATAATTGTCTGGTAATTTCTTTTTATGTTATTTGATACCGTAATATGTGTTGTTTATTGTGGGTAAGTTTCATAAAATTCTACGTGTTCAGTGATCGTGATTTTTGTGGTTTTTCCTTAATTTATGATAACCAGTGTATGTACAGCACAAATGTATCAGATTTTCAGGTAATGCAAAAGTAATTTTTTAATTTCTCATAAAAATAAATTTCCACAGCACAATTTAAATTTTATATTTAAACACAGCTTTGATATCTGCAGACAAAATACAAGTATCCATAGAATTCTTCCTAATTGTTGTGACTGGGGTTTATCAAAAATGTAATAATTCATATTATTTCACCTTAATAATATCACATTATTTCTCTATGTTCAGATTTCACTCGAATTCACATTCCACCATAATGCATTAAAAATTCTTCATTGTTAGAAGAAATTTTTTGTACTAGTTTTCCATATTTCCCTTGAGAAATTTTGAATAGTCTTTTTGATTTTTTTTTACCAGATTTCCTTTAAACTGAGTATAACAAAATTTCTTTTTTTATCCGTAATGGCATAATATCATATTATTTCACCATGTTAAAATTTCACTCGAATTCACATTCCACCATAATGCATTAAAAATTCTTCATTGTTAGAAGAAGTTTTGTGCTTTAGTTTTCCATATTTCCCTTGAGAATGTAGCTGGTCAGAAGCTGATTGATCTATGTCTAATCCATTCCATCGCTGAGTATGAAGTTTCAGGATTGTTTGTCATCTGGTTTTTGCATGGAATTAAAAACAGTTTTACAGATAACATTTCACTTGTACATATTGGTAAGAATTATCAGCTTAAATTCTTTGGTTTGGGCCAAGAACAAATTGAGTTATTTCTAAAGTAAATGAACATTATGTTCTTCTTTCAATGAATTACCTGCCAACATATCTACAGCATGATATGAATTATCATTGTAATAGTTTCATTTAACTTAATAAAATCTCAGTATATTTTGATCTTGCATTTCTTATGCTTCTTTAAATGGTTTTTCTATAAATTATGTGAATGGATAATCGGATTTTTAAATTCATGTAAAACATTTTTAGCAATTAAAGACGAGCCTGGACCAAGGATTGTAGTTGTGGGACCGAAGAAATGTGGAAAATCATCCTTAGTTCGTTTTTTGATCAATAAAACATTGCATATGTGAGTATATTTTTCTTCTTAGTTTTTAGTATTTTTCTTATTTACTATTAGTAGTTAGCAATGTATATAATTCATAGCTGCAAATACTCCCAGTTTTACCACTTAACTTATAATAGTTTACAATTTTTTATCACATATCCCAGTAGATCGTAGAATGTGCTAGGTTTTTAGTTTTATCTTTTCCTAAGAAAAAGGTTTTCAAGCAGAAACTGAAATTTATGAAATTAATGGAACTTACAAATTGTACAAATTCCATCCGCCTATTCCTAATGATTTTGAGCATAATTCTTCATATTAAATTTTATTTGGCCTGAATTGTCTTAATCTGCTTTAGATGTCTGTAGAATATTTTATTAAACTTAAACCAGTTAATATTTTATTGTTTAAACCAGTTAATATTTCTATTTAATTTTTGCTTTACATCATTAAATGTACATTACTAACTGTGTTCTGCAAAATTGTGTGTACATTAATTATTTAATTTTATTTTCATGTGTTTGAAAGTACTTAAATTTATTTTAAGCTTACCTTCCATATCTGGGATTTTCTCAGTATAAAAGTGTAAGGAAATTGCAAAATGTAATTAGCCAGTGAACATACAGTTTAAAATATCTAATAAAATATGGATGTATTTTACATCAGAATTATGTTATAAACAGTTCAATAACCATGTTCAAATTTTTTGTGGGCATTAGAAAATGAATTTGGTCTTCTTTTAACCTTTTGAGTGGTATGGCTTTTTGGGTCTGTGCAGGAAGACCGAAACAGCTTTTATGATCTAATTTTATATAATTGCTTATTTTAGTCTCTGTTTTCACATACTTCCATTCATTAAGATAATATTTACATTATTAAAGAAAGTAAGAAAAGTAAATATTTTAAATTATAACCTAATATATACCAAATGACAGAAAATCTCATAAGTGGATTAAGGTAGTTTTGTCACATACAGGGTTAAAATGGCATCGCCTTGCAACACGAAACTGCATTTTTTTTTTCCATGTGAACATCCCAATGTTTCATATTTCAAGATTGACAGCTATGGAATTCTCTTAATCTATCATAGACATAGAATTTTTATGTAGTGTAACGTAAGAGCATCCAAGATGGAGGAATGATCAGACCAGCGGTCTTTTAAATATTTTGTTTAAAACTTAATAAAGATTTCTTGAGTAATAAAAGTAAAAATATTTCGATACAGCCATACATACAAAAACTACCGCTTGAAACGGCTCTGACAGTCGCGTGGCACGATTTATCTACAACTTCATCTAAACAAAAAAGGTCTCTCACTAAAAACCTCTTTGTTCCTTTTTACATAAAATTCGAAAAGAAACCTCCCAAAGGGGGTCCTTATGAGTTTCTTCTGTGGAAATTACCTTCCCTTCATTTAGCGGACACTGGGTGATAGTTCGCACAAAACCCACACAAGGGGTGCCCTTAACACACTTCCATAGTTAATTTACCTAAAGATTAGTTCTCTTGAAAACAGGAAGTCTTTTAATGCAAAGTAGACGGTCCCTCAAGTGAGGATCGTTATGGGGGGGCTGCAAAATTCCAATATCTCTTACTTAAATATCACTGCTAGATACACATAAAGTCAGGAATAAATAATGAATTAAACACAAAAATTTTTACGCTACACTGGGTTAAGTACCAAGGGTAAAACAGTAGGAACTTATATTGAGGCCAGTGTAAAAAAACACGTAAACAAATACTAAGAACTAATCTTAATTACACACATACAAAATAGAATTTTACAATTTTTCTGAAAACATGTATATACAATATACAATCTTAAATCTAATATGGATTATGCATCTAACCAGGCTGAAAGGGAAAGCCTTGCAGATATATGATTTCTGATAATCTCTCTGTGGAGACCCAAAATTTGATCCAGAACTACTGCACTTGGCCTCAAAATAAATATACATATTTGATCTGGCATTAACATAAGAAAAACCCATTTCATTATAAGTTTGATTTACATCATTTAGGAAATAATTATAATCATTCGCTTCAGACATCTCACTATAAGGTTTTAACATAAAAAAGCGGCAAGTAATGGATCTTTTTGTTTTCCCTGGTAAATTTCCGATACATTTTGTTTTGGACAACCCACCTCTGAAATTGTCAGGCTGTATCAAATCTACCGAGAATTTGTGTGGTTGGTGTGAGGCCCAAGTTGGCATAATTGAAGTTCCTTGTTTTTGCTGAATTTTTTTAGAAATTTCCATTTTGGTGGAAGGTTTTGATGATGCATCCACCTCAGTAACAGAAGTGATTTCTTCTACTGGAATTGTCGGATATTTGGAGGATAAACAAGGTGCGGTTAGTGTATTTTTCTTTTCCCTAAGTGAGGTGGATAGGAGTCTGCAAGTATCTAGTTTATTTCTTGAACTGTTTAGAGAATGCTCCGAAGTTTCCGACCACTCTCCAGGTCTTTAATTAGCACTCCGGTTTCTGTCAGACAATTCCTTCCTAAAGAAACGTTTTGAGAGTATAAATCTGCTAAATAAACGGGTGATTTTCCATCATTGCTTTCTCTTTGTAAGTGAGAATTTCGAGTTGTATCATCATTGCTTTCTCTTTGTAAGTGAGAATTTTGAGTTCTATCTAATCCTAAAGTCGGTTCAATCACCTCTGTGTCAGGCGGGAGCAATTTTACCCCCCATCCCCCCATGTTCTTTTGTAGTGTGGGACGAAACCTCCTCTATGGTCATCAGGTTTTCTTTAGGAAGGCTAGCTTCACTTTTCGGGAGCAGGATTCCTGGAAAAGGTCTGATCACCTCCTCAATGGAGAGCGGAATTTTCCCATTAGGTATGTACCTACCATCTTCATACCTTTCACTGCGTTTTTGCCTGTTTTCAGTTTTGGCACTAACAATTTCACGGTTTCTATGACATAGACTCTTGTACATGGGTTGTTGACAAAAGACTCCTTCATTTTGATTCTCTGCTAATTTTTCTACAGTCCATTTGAGTAAATAGTGTCTGATTTCCAAACCTTTCCTGTCGACTGTGGCTTGTAACTTTAATCTCGTTAATTCAAACTCCTTTTCTTGTCTCCTAATTCTATCTCGCCTCTTCTTCTCTTCTCTCCTAATTCTATCTTGCCTCATTGAAGTGATATTTTCCTACAGATTTTTCACAGGTTCCTCCTCATAGACATCATTTCTCATAATCAGTTGTTTTAGAGGCAATATCCTAATCTCAGGTCTGACCTCTTCCCTTAACTCTTCAGCCAAGATTAAAAGGTTCTCTTTTCTAGCCTTTGCTAAGAATGCCATGATTATATAAGCCCAAATTATGATAACAAACTAGCAATTTTAACTCTCTCTCTCTCTCTCTCTATATATATATATATATATACACACACACAATTGTTTTAAATAAATATCAGTTTCAAATATGAGAAGTAAAATTGAACCCTTAATTTTTTCACAACTATGGATCTAGACACAAATGCAAGACAATTTACACTATAGTATGCACATTATGCGTTCAAAATTAATTTGTCTACTTGAAGTCTTATAATATCAAACTTTTAAATGCTTTACATTCATCTGTGTAAAACTCAAATGCTTATGATAATACAGTATACTTTCATCAAAATTTCTAAAGTATATTAAAAAGTATGCATTCCAAAATAAATTAAATTACAAAATATGTACATACTCATAGCAAAACATTCATATAACCACATTTAAAAAGTAAGATACTGGGGATTTCAAGCCTTTCCCTTTTGTACATTCAACAGAAAGATTTTTCAATTCTTATACAACTAATGTTTTACACGTGTTTGTTTGTTTTTAAAAAGTTTATTTACATCTAATACCTTATGAGATCTTCAGACTCGTACAGCCTTGAAAAGTTGGAGAATGATAAGTCCTTCTCTTATTCCCGATAATCCAAGACGTACTGCAGTTGCAGCTTTCCGATTGTCTACAGGACATGATTGCCTTGCCACTCACCTACACTGCCTAGGCATTTCAAGCGATCCTATTTGCCCACTTTGCAATTCTGAAGAAGAAATGGACAGAGACCACCTGCTTCGATGTGAGGCTCTTCGTAGTCTTACAGAAGAGTCATACTGGGAGGCAAGAGCGCTTCTTAGGCAATGACTTCGGTTCTTTTTGTTCTTTGTTCTATTGTTTGTAATCCTTTGTTTGTAAGATTTTAGGTCTTTGTAACTTTTTGCCTAGCCATTGGAAATTTAAAAAAAAAAAAATGTTTTACAGAAAATTAACAGAAAATTTTAACATTTAAAACATTCAAGACGTCTTAGAAATGATATGTCAAATACCAGCTAGCCTTATAACCATTTAAATTACAGTAATTCTTCTCTTTTACACGTTTAGTTATATAAGCTTAGTTTCAGCATAACATATTAACATTTCAGATATTGAAATATTTATTAACACAGAATCAAATTCTAAAATTTATGCTTCCTTAATGTAAACATAAAACCAAACAACACATTTAAGCTTTACAGAAAACAATATCGACTTCCAGTTATGTGAACTTGTAAAAACTAAATTATAGAAATAATTTAAATTAAATTACTTCACTACCTCAATATAAAAAAATCCAAGGTACTTACCCGCCTGGATTGTAGACTTGATACACAGGTTGATGCTTGGGAAAAGGATGCTGTCACAAATTAATTAATCACAACTTCAGATTTTTATATATGCTAATGATCTTCTTCCTTTCTACATTAAATTCGAAAGGAAACTGCCCAGGGGGCTCCTTGCAAGTTTCTTCTGTGGAAATTACCTTCCAGTCCTTTAGCAGACGCTGGGTGATAGTTCACACGGAACCCACACAAGGGGGGGGGCTTAACACACTTTCATAGTTAATTTACCTGAAGATTAGTTCTCTTGAAAACAGGAAGTCTTTTAATGCAAAACGGACGATCCCTCAACTGAGGATCGTTACAGTGGAAATTAAACCTTGGAATACTGCCTAGTTGTTTCATTTTTTGCCAAATTGTTGTTTCATTTATGGTAAACGGAGTAGTTGAACATTATGGAAACTCTGTTATGATGTGATTGGTTGCATTATTGCGGTGAATTTGACTGATGGGAAAACATTTGTAAGGGCTTTTTACTGTGTTGGATGTCAGTTAGGAAGTATGCTGCATATTTTGTGCTTTGTGTGGTAAAATGGCTGCCGGTGGTAAACTGGGTGTTTGGTGGTATAGAACAAGAGATGTGGTTTTTTTTTTTTTTTTTTTTAGTTTTTGAGGACAGAAGAAAAGAAACTTTGTTGGATGTAATTCAACGGAATATTTTATTTGAAACAACAATCATATCCAATTTCTGGAAGTTGTACGATTGTCTTTTTGGTAATGGCTTCGTTCACTTCTCAGTAAATCACACAGTGATATTTAAGGATCAGGAAACCGGAGTTCATATCAGCACTATCAAAGGTATGTAGAGTATAATAAAAAGGAATTTTCAAAGGAAATGCCATCAACAGTCCACCAGCACTGAGGATATTTTTTACGCTTATTTTTGTGAATTTATGTGGTGACGGCAGTATGCATATTCTAGTTCAGATAATTTTAGAAAGTTTTTGGATGCTGTTAAGGAATTTTGTATGCCACAGACTGAAGACACAGAAGTTTCTAAAATAAGGCAAGTTGGTATTTCCTTTTTTTATGTTATTATTGTTTGATTTAAAATGCAGTTTATTGAGATTATATGAATTTTGTTTGTCTCTAGGTGCCCCTTCGATTGGCAACAAATTTTGTTCAATTTTGGTGATGAGTAACTTTGTTTTAACCTTATATGACATCATCATTCTCTTGATTTTTTTTAAGTGAAAATAGATCGATGTGTACATGGACAAAGTCAAGGCAGCGTGCAGTGCCATGTTTGTGTGATTCTCTGATGTTTTTTTAAGAGAAAATCAATAGATGGACACCAAGTTTGTGCAATTCTTTGACTTGTTATTTTGGTTTTTTGTAGCAGCCGTCTTGAAATTGTGCCTTGCTGGTGCCGATCTTGACATTAAAAACAATCACCAAAAAATCAAGAGGCACCCAACTGTAAACTTTTACCTTTGTTTTAATTATGTTTTATTGCATTACATTTTAGATGCCATTTTACTGGGGAGGGCGTTGAATGTAAACAGGAATAGCGTCAATTTTCGCCAAGGGGCACCCTGTAATATGTTTTTATGGTTTAATCAGTTAACATTTGTATTTACTTTTTTTTTTATTTTGTTTATAATATATTGCTAAGTTTATCCACACAAGAGTATCAGGATTGCCATGCTACTTGAAAAAGCTGGAAAAGTTAGGGAATTCCAATGTTAATCAAAAAGGTCAGAGAATTTAAATATTTTAGCCAAAATTTGGAAAAGTCGAATTTCATGCAGTAATCCCTCAAAAAAAGTGATTTTTCAGCATCACTGAATGCAGATCACTTTCTTGGCGAATTATGTATCATGCAATCATCATTCTATCAGCTTGTATAGAGCTAATTTTCGCAGCACCAATCAAATGACTTTCAGAAGGGTAAAATGAGTTTCCAGTAACCTTCAGAATTGGGGAGATTGTGACTCGCATGTACTTATGAAGAATAAGAAATCTGTGCGTGTTGAATGTAAGAAAATTCTACCTCTTGGTTTAGAGAGCTTGTTTTTGTTTTGTCATCTCCAATTTTAAAAATATCGTAAGTGACACCTTGTAATCCTTTACACATTATTAAATATTTTATAAAGGTATGTTTACTTAACATTCTATCCTATTTGCTTGTTAAAGTGATAAGGATTCGTGCAATGCATTTTTAAAGTTGAAAGAAATCTATTGATGCATATTGAATCATATTATTGATTTATTAAAAAAATAAAATTGAACTGCTAAGCTTTTGAACATTGTTGGCGGCGTAGATATATCATGGTTATCAGACTTCAAAATTACAAAAGGAAATGTGATGCTTTGTTTAGTAAATGACAAAATATTTATCTGTTCTGAACTTTTTTGTTGTTTTGGTTTCTAGATAATACAAATTCAAAATTTTATTTTCTATTTTGATCTCTAAATAATCCAAACTCAAAATTTTATATTTTCTGTTTTGATTTCTAGATAATCCAAATTCAAAATTTTATTTTCAAGAAACTAATAGTGGTGCAACTCGTGGCCGAATTCAGAAACAAACATGTTAAATATAATATTGCCCCCTTTTTTCAATACACTTTATGTAGAAAAAGGGAGTTTATTGTTTAGCACAGAACAAAATCTTTTTTCTTTTTAATAAATGCCTTTTTTTGTCATTTTGTGGTAACAGTTTTAAAAAGATAATAATAAACAGTCATCTTGGCTAACTGTTTAGTGTATCTATATTTACCAAAATGCTGTTGATTATTGTAATTCAACTTTTAATCTTTTTCAGTCTTTAAGTAAATGACCATTTTTATGTTATTCATATCATTTGATGCGGCTTCTTCGTTCTAAATTTATTTATTATTAGTTAATAATATTTTCAAATTTCAGGCAATATTCTGTGATATACTTCTGAAACTGATTCTATCAGTATGATGACATACCATCACGAAATTTAAAACAAACAGTTTTACTTCCTCATATGAAGTATTATAATCATGAAAAATTTGAAGTATTATATTACGATGAAAGTATCCATTTTGACTACACTCATGAATCCATTTGAGCAATATTTTTGCATGGCATCTGTACATGTGGACAGAATAGAGGATTCTTATTCCCAAAACAGATTTTAAAATGGATTCAGAAGTTTTTTTTTTTTTTTTTTACATGTACGTGCATACGTTTGTATCTCACATAACTGAAGAACAAGTAACCTCAGAATGTTGAAATTTTGTATATGGGACTGCTATAAAATGTAGTTGTGTACCTCCCTTTTTGGCTGCAATAGGCTGCACCAAACATATATATACATGCAATATATGTACACTGCCCAAAAAAAAGGGGGCAGTTTCCTATTCTACTGGATTGATTGACGAGGTTCAGCTTGCGTTTTCCGTGTTTCGAAAGCGCGACTTAAGATATGTATTAGATATATATATAGCATTGTTCTAATATAGATATTTTGACACAAGATTGGACTTTTCCTGAAATGACATACCAAATTTTTCCCATATTTTATTTCTACAACTCAAATTATGCCAAAGTGTCAAGTTTTGTAAAAATTGCACAAGTAGTTTTTTTAAAAATTAGCTCCTCAATGTTAATTGAGTATGGTATATATTTATTAGCATATCTTTTTATTATTATTATTATTATTATTAAACTTGTTTGGTTCTTCCTTTTACATTTCGAAATTTAGGTTCATTCTAAATAAAATTCACCCATTTTTTTATGATTTATTTTTAAAATCTGTATTTTTAAATATTTTTGATTATAACCAATAAAATGTTTAACATCTTAAAGTAGATGTATTTCTAGGTATATCTGCAAAAAAATAAGAGTTTTTTTATTCAAAATTTTCTAAGATATACATGAATTTACATAGTGACACATTTTGAAATCTGGCATATTTGTTACGAGTGATAATAACGCCAAATGTGGTTTACACACTTTGTTAAAGTTATTTGGAAGTAGGAATGATGACCATTTTTCTGCCAAGAAAGATTTTTAAATTTCTCCATAAGTTTTCACCAAAAATTACAAAATTTAATATCTAGGAATAATTTGAGTTGTAGATTTGAAATATGGAAAAAATTGGCACGTTATTTCAGAAAAAGTCTGATTTTGTGTCAAAGTACCTATGTTATAATAATTCTATAAGTATTAACATATATCCTAAGTCACGCTTTCGAGACATGGGAAACTCTATTTGAATTCTGTCAATTGTCCCAATCGAATTGGAGATGTAGAATTGCCTCCCCCCCTTTTTTTCGCAGTATATATATATAATAAGATGACTTGGAGAAAGCTTCAGCGGATTGGTGGTGGTTCTCTGCATTTTAACTTGGAGAGATTTTACTGCATAGTTAGAAAGGTAACACTTGATGGAGAAACTTGTGGACAGATGTGGCTAAATCAAACGTAATTTTTATTGTTGGGCAGGAAATAATTATCGAGACATATTCTTCATCGCACATGATCATGAGTGCAATGGGCACCCCACTATTTTTATATAGAATGTCACATTTTAGATAATGTTATAGTTAGCAGCACAACAAAGCAAAGGAATCTGTAGTAACTATTTCCATTACCATTCAGAGAGCATTAAATCTAGAGGTAAGTGAAGATTCCTCTTCGTTATTTATACATGCTTAGTGGTACCAAAAGTCAGTTTTGTGCCCGCTGGCCAAATTGCTTTTTTTTGTGTAGAAACTAATTTTAAAAAGAATTTTTTAAGTGTATTTGTTATGTTTTTCTATATTTTGCAATTTCTAATGACGATTTTTTGAGTTTTTATGTATTTTTGCCTTGCCACAAAGTGAAAACTGAATTAATTGAATGAGAAATATATATCTCATGAAATTGGAGGAAATAAGTTTAAATGAAATGCAGTAAAAAGAGTGTATAATTTAATAGGCTGTACAAGAAAGTCATAGTGTCCTCATCAGATTTTTTGCGTATGTATGCTGCTAAATAAACATAAAATACATCAATTTACAGTAAAATATTCTTAAATGCATTTCTTTCTCTCTCTTTAGCTGTAAAATGTCTGCACAAAAGATTTTTTTAAATTCAGATTGGGCAGAGTCAGTCCTCAGTGGAGTCCATGGTTGCAACTTATTGAAGGAGCTCCTAACATCGCAAGATACACGTTTTGCCAAAAAAATATCATGTGTAGTAACATGGAAAGAAAAGCCACATAAAGTGTAAAGCATAAGAAAATCATTTTTATAAAAATGAATTCAGAAAATCTTTTTAAAAAAATTCTGTATGGTTAAAACAGTTCTGAAGCACAGCAGCCTCGAGCACCAGTTGCTGAATCATCAAATTTAAACTCCTTCGTAACTAAGGGCAAACTGTGGATAATGAAACTTGTCTCTTCACATGTTTCTTTTAATGAGTTTAATGATGTAGCTCTTCTGCTTCATAAAATGTTTGACGACAGCAATAAAGCTAAAGCTGTGATATGTTGGAATGTACAAAAAGGTCACATTTAGTGTCATTTGGTTTATCTCCATAAAAAAAAAAAAAAAGATGCTCATTTGTGATCTTAAGAACACCTAATTTGTAATATGTTTCAATCAAGCTTTAAATTAAATTGTCCAGAGAAATTAAATGGACCTTTTTGTTAGATTATGGGGCAGTGTGAGGAATAAAGTGACAAGAT